>NCSK02000270.1:0-39243 GCA_002276475.2 Chlorociboria aeruginascens | reverse complement strand
TTTTGCTCATTCGGCGGGACATATCTTGTTGCGGCAGTTACAGAGTCTGGGGAAAGCTGTGGCGTCGTACGCGGGACCAGTACGGAGTAATCTCGCCGCCCATACATGTACAGTAGCAGCAGCATTAGGGCCGACTGTCCCCCGTGAAGTGAAGCCGGAAGGTCACTCCCGATGCGACAAAGGTCTTCTACGAGTCGTTCCTCTGGGTAGACATTGTGTCTATGGTTGTTTTGGCTGGGCTTGGCTTTGCCTTCCGCACCATGCGATGCTGATCGTTAGGCAGAACCAGATTCCATAATCTCGACCCGGCCGCCATGCCGACATCTCCTCTCGTCCGCTGGCCCCAGGGCAGGACAGCAGGTCGGAGCATCCCACCTGTATTGAGGCCGGTATTGCGTGCATACATCCTTGGATATGCTTCAAGCACCGCTCCCAGATTGTTAACCTTGCTCCTGACCCACCTGAGTAAGAGGAGGAAGAACATCGACGAGAAGCCGGAGGAGTGCTTCCTTCCATCTCTTCTTCGCATCTTAAGAGGGGGGTTAGAGCTTCAAAGATTCCCGACCTTCTGTGCCGCTCTTGTTGGAGGTTCAACTTTTCTTCAGGCACGTGACTGGGTCCTCCCTTAGTGTGGGTTTGACCTGACTGACATCCAAGTCCAGATACCGCTACGAAGATTATTGTCTCAACTTGGAGGCAAGTTATCAGACGTGGCACAATTGAGGTAGGTCTTTTCAACCGATGTTGATATCCAAAGCTATATATTGTTTAGCAATCTGAGTGGATCGGCAACGCTAGGGTTGAGTGTAACCCTCTACTCTTCTCAATTGCTCACCCCTTTCTCTTTACTTCAAACCCACTACCACCTCAGCATCTCACTCTTCTCTTTGTATTATAGCTCATACTTCACAGGCTTGCGAAATGGCTTTCAACATTCATTTCGGCATGGTTCAGTTTACGACTGTTACAATCAAAGCGCAGCGCTTTGTTTATGGACCTTGAGACTGAAGAAACAGCCAATGGACCCGTTGTCCGCCCTAGACGCTTTGCAGGCCGAACATTAGATCTGACCCTTTTTGCTGTGACTCGGGCGGTCGATGTTATTGTTGGCGAGCTTTGGTCTCAACGAAGAACTCGCCGTATTACTGCCGGAAAGTGGACAGTTGTAAGTAGCTCTTGTCGGGAGCCTTGATTATACTAAACAATGTCAGGTTGAGAATCACATATCATGTTTTACGGATGCATCTCTATTTGCAACCTCGTGTGCCTTAATTATGTGGGCTTTCATCTATGTCCCGGACCGTCTTCCTCGTGCATACAACAAATGGATCAATTCAGCTGCCGCGGTCGACCAACGTCTCCTTATCCTCCTTAGACAAGTTCGCTTTGGACAAATAAAATACGGAGTCGAAACATCCAATGCAAAGTTCCTTGAAGGGATGTGCACAGATTATCGTTGGCCTTTGGAATATGCCAATCCTGCCAAAAGTATCCCTTTCCCATGCGAGATGGTACATATGGGTGCTGGGAAAAGCTGTGAATATCACGCCTTGTCAAGGTTTCGACGATCCTTTCTCTGGGCATTCTCGACATACTTGCCCCTTAATCTCGTACTTTTGATTCAGAAGCCCACCAAAGAAGGCATTAAACGAGCCTTCCAATCTTCAGCACGTTCGTCCGCCTTTCTCGCAACATTTATTACACTGTATTATTATGGCATCTGTCTGACCCGCACTCGGATTGGGCCTCGGGTTTTTGGGACAAGCACGCCAGTGCGCCAGAGCATTGATTCTGGATATTGTATAGCAGCTGGGTGTGCCGCATGTGGGTGGAGTATATTACTTGAGCATCCAAATAGAAGGACGGATATCTCATTATTTGTAATACCAAGAGCGCTAGCGACAGTATTTCCGCGACGTTATGAATGGGAGAAGCAGTGGAGGGAAACGCTCGCATTCGCAATGAGCACAGCTGTCGTATTTACTTGTGTAGGAGAGAAGCCTGCTAGAGTTCGTGGTGTACTGGGAAAGATTTTGCATGGGGTGTTAAGTCAGTGAGGAGGGCGTCAGTTTAGCATTTGACTAGATGGTTTGTAGCTTGTAAGATACACGGCTAAAGAGAGCCTCATGTTAGAACTGCAGAGAGATATGGAACCTGTCAGCACTAAAAATATCTTCCACGACCCATCAATATCGCAGATGCACTGTAAACTACCTATCTAGGTGAAACACTCCACCAGCTCCACGATGTTAGGAGCAAACATGAATGTCAGATATTCAGAATGTGCTAGCTTAGCTATTCACTTACTAAGCGTGGGGGGGGTGGGGTATGGTATTGAGAGGTGGTTCAATTCTAGAACCTTAGATATTCTTTTAATGCAAGATTCCTAGAAATTTCTTAGCTCGTACTTGGTGTTATGATTGTTACTGTAGCCTCTTCCTTACCTGGTCCGCTAGGTTGTCTTTCAACGAGACCTCATGTCTATCAGCAAAAGCAGCGACTGTATGTACATCGACCATCGACATACTATTGATGGAAAGGTGCAAAGTTCAGAACTGCTATTGCTGTAAGGAGAAAACCACCTTCCCCGCATTTTCCATGGCGGCTCATGACGATAGTGAAAGCGCCTCACTCGTGGAAGAAGTACTTCCATCTTTCGCTCCACGTTTTCTAGACTAAACAAGAATTCTTTGAAGGTTCCGTACCAGATTCTCCGTGCGTTTCCAAGGCGAGCTTTTTCCAAACGTAGAAGGTTTCAGCAGCCCTAGTATCTACTTCATCACATCTCACTCTCATTTATTTAATATATTCGCCTCTGCTGGTAAGTCCACGAATCGGGCTATTTCCTCAGAGCATTCTTAGTATCACGTTCTTGTCCTCTTCTTTCCTCTGTCTTGTTTCCATCTTGTCATATTGGAGGTAGGGGCAAAAGTGGATAACCCGACGGAAAATATCCTCCACCAACTCCATAACAAGTAAGATCTTTTTGATGATGATCCTTTCTCATAAGGGCCAAGATGGATCCAGTATCTTAGCTCCGGAGCCTTTTGGGATGCCTATATAGCGTACATCGTCTCTCATCACCAACTCACCATTTTACCATTCTTGCAATTCTCTTCTCTTACTCCTCAAATATGGTTCAACTAGCTTCGATCATCGCCCTTGTAACTGGCATTGCTACAGTCTCAGCATTGCCAGCTGCGGCGCCAGCTCCCACTCCTGCCCCAAATCTTGAGAAGCGTGCTACTTGCACTTTTACCAATGCTGCCAGTGCAAGCAAATCCAAGACATCATGTGCTACCATTGTCTTAAGCAGCATTGCAGTTCCATCTGGTACAACTTTAGATCTTACGGATCTAACGAGCGGAACCACCGTAATCTTCGAAGGCACCACAACCTTCGGATACGAAGAATGGTCCGGGCCTTTAGTTTCCGTCAGTGGGACAGATATCACTGTGACCGGTGCTTCAGGTTCAGTGATCGATGGAGGTGGAGCCAGCTGGTGGGATGGAGAGGGGAGCAATGGCGGAGTCACCAAGCCCAAATTCTTCTATGCGCACAGCCTTACCACCTCTACTATTACTGGTCTCACGTTCAAGAACGCTCCTGTCCAACTGATGAGTATCAACGGAGCATCCACTCTCGCCGTTTCTGACCTCACTTTTGACAATTCCGCTGGAGCTTCTCTTGGGCATAATACAGATGCATTCGACGTTGGGAGTTCAACCGGAGTAACAATTTCTGGCGCCAACATGTAAGTTCAATTCATCGTCAACTTGTGAGTCAACTAACTCTGAGAAGAATAAACCAAGATGATTGTCTAGCCATCAATTCCGGGACCGTAAGTAAACCCAAAGCCTTCTTCATAGCTGACTCACGGGCCTTAGGATATCACATTCACAGGAGGAACATGTGATGGTGGCCATGGCCTCAGTATTGGGTCTGTAGGAGGACGGGATGACAACACCGTAGAAACTGTCACCATCTCCTCATCTACAATCAAGAACTCCCAAAACGGGGTGCGGATCAAGACCGTCTATGACGCCACGGGATCGGTCTCTGGAGTCACCTATAAAGACATCACGCTTTCTGCTATCACGTCATATGGTATTGTAATCGAGCAAGATTACGAGAATGGGTCTCCGACTGGAACACCCACCACTGGTCTTTCCCCCTTGTCACCCCTCCCTCAAAGGTAGACTTGAAGCTCGGACTGACTGAAATAGGAGTACCCATCACGGACCTCACGATCGAAAACGTGACCGGCACAGTCTCCAGCTCGGGAACAAACATCTACATCCTCTGTGCTTCCGCATCCTGCTCCGACTGGACGTGGAGCGGCGTTTCCGTGACTGGCGGGAAGGCCAGCACGGCTTGTGAGAACATTCCTTCTGGAGCTTCCTGTTAGTTGCTCGCGAGTTTTCCGCCTCGGATGATGAAAAGTAGGTTGAAACTTGGTATCAATGAAGCCGGAAACGAAACGTTGAAACCAAAAAAGCGGCATATTCGATCTTCCTATTCTTGTGCATAGTTTCCCCCCCCCCTCCTTTTTTTGCCATACAGGCTTATGAAGAAAATGAATTCTTCATTTTATGCCATTGATTCTAGCTAGCCAATTTAATCGGGCTTAAGAATTTTGTAGATTATGATTAAGATTGAGCATTGGATGAGATTCGTTCCGAGTTTGACTCCTCCTTGATATTTGTAGTCAAACAACGATAGGGAAGCCGGTATGGTAGAGCCCCTGCAGCAAATTGATCGAGATATGTTTAAAAAAATCGCTAGATAAACATGCCAGTACCAGAGTATTGATTATTTGGAAGCTAAATATGACGAGTAAATTAACTTAATACTCACTCCACAGAAATACTTAGCTTTCAGGTGCAAAACTTCGCAATCCACAAGCCATTAATTATACCTAGCACTCAAGAGCAAATCGACTAGATCTCTTCAGCAGCCCAATGCACCTAGGCATCCCACTTCAGTCCTACAAACTTGCTCTGCAACAACCTCTCCAGTGAGCCATTATCCCTGCACAGATGCGCGATATTCAATGCTTTCTCTGCCCATGCTCTGGAGGCATTATCGTCACCTGCACAGTAGAGATCGACGGCGTGGTTGAATGCGCGTGTGCAGACCCATTCGAGTTCTTCTGCGGGGTAGGGGGTTTCGGTCTGCTTTCATCAGCATATCGCTGGCTACCTTTGGTGGTGTGGAGGGAGGGGAAGCCTACCTCGGAAATTTCCTGTGCGAGAGAATAGATTTGATCGAGCATTGATTCGGAGATATCAGGATTGTCTGTTATAGCTATTTGAAAGATGCAACGCATGTATTTGGCTAGTTTGACGCTATCAAAATCTTCAAGATTCCATGCTCCATTGACGATCTTTTTGACCGTTGCAATTAGGACTGTAGGTTGTCAGCTGGATATGCCAAGGTTAGATGAGAAGGACGCTTTAGACCTTGACTTGGTGGGTCGGATGATAAGATACAATCTGCCATCAATTCATATACGTGCATACTCTTGCAAGATACCGCTGTCAATATGATCTTCCCCAAATCATCCCAGGCTTTTAGTCGGCAGGCTGCTTCGAAGTCAAATGCTAATATTATAGCAAATTTCTGTAGGAGGTCTTGAGCTAGCTCCTTCTCCATATTTGGTAGCTTCTCTTGTAATGATGAATCGAAACTACCGACATGCTTCCGAAGATTGAGATAGTCTTGTAGTTGCTGTTCGATATCATCCTCCCCACGAGCTATGGAGACAAGCGCCGTTGCGGCAGAGAAATCGCAGAACATTTTCCGAAGAGAGAGATCATCGGATATTTCATCGCTAATATCTCGGGGATAGTGGTCGATGAAGGTGATGCAGCAAACTAGCATTCGCAAGGAATGGCGTGGATGCCAGGCTGCGAGATACTTGATGGCAATATTATAGGAGTTTTTGGAGAACCAGTCAAGCTCGGCAGCATTCCACAAACCATTTCCTGCTGATGGTGGTGATCTCTTCAGTGACCCAGTTGCTAGCGGTGTCAGTTTTGTACGATTTTGGAGGGAGAAAGAACATACCTCCTTCAAACAGCTTGCATAATTGCTCAACATTTACTTTCGCGTTTGGAGAGCCTTCAACGGCTTTGGAAGCCTGAAGAACTGATTCCATCAATTTGATCGTGATTCGCAATAATGATGGTAAATGGACAGTTCCAGGAGCCCCGTAACCATACTTCTCTAGCACAACAAGTAGAGCGGCAAGTGCTTGTTCTTGGCTTCCAAGCTGTTGGGCATCCAAGACACATGCATATAAAAGTGTACTGTCTTTTGTCGATGAAGAGCTGACCTTCTCAAGGCTTTCAGCAGCGAGTTCTCTCTCTCCACAACGTATAGCGATTTTGTACATCAAAAACCTTGTCATTGGTTCGTTCTTGGCAGCATCTGACATCGATATGAAGATCTCCTGTGCACTGCCGATGTCTTTCCGTCCCAGGGCGCAAAGTAGGAGTTTTCTAGATATATCAGCACACAACTCTTCAATAAACATTCAAAACTCGCCTTGCAATTCGCGCTCTGTTGAGCTCCCCAGACTGATCAAATACTGGATGTAAAGCAAGCCTGCACCACCCTTCTGCCGTCTGAAACTGCGCCTGGGTATAGTTGGACTCGACCCGCTTCCATAATAACTGCATAGTCAGTAAGTATGCACAACTAAGAGATTGAACAACGAACCGTATGTGCTGCAAGTGTTGCAGCGGGGCTCACTGGGCGTTGCACGTTTGCCATTATTGTTGACAAGACTTGCTCCACGGCAGCAATTGAGTCTGATCCATCTCTTTGGCCAACTGTCATCCATAGCCTAGTAATAAGGACTTTCTCAATCCATTCATCTTTATCTGCGTGCAGTACTCGCAGGCTTAACAACTCATCCAGAACCCCACAAGCAAGACTTGGGCTTTTATCATTAAGTTTCCGAATGTGGTGAATAACGAGCTTGAGGTTCGATTCGCTGAGTATTAGTGAGCGTACCATCTTACTTAAGACATCGCTGTAGGAATTGCTATCGAAAAATTCATTGGTCGTTGCAGATAATATCTCCAATCTTAGTAGTGAGACGACCAATTTGTCTCCCGAGTCGTTCTCAAGAAGCGCAACCAAGCCGTCAGCTCTCTCTGTGGCCTCCTGCCGATGCAGTCCTAGCAATGACTTGACCAGTGCCTCCATGATCGACATTCGAAGCTCGCTTGCATTCATACTGAGTCGGTCTAATTCCTGGTTGATGAGAAGTTCGTAAGCTCTCTCCAACCATTTTACTGCTATTTCATATTGTTTTTTGACTAGCAAGTCTTTCCCTATCTCGTAGAGAACATCAGCTAAACTTTCTGACGTGTTTGGATCGAATAGTTCTTTGGACGAAACCGATTTATCGAACATATGCTCTGCTACGAGAAGATTGTCTTGACGCCAGGCCTGGAGTTTTATTGTCAGCCTTGAAGTCGAATGGGGCTGGGCGTAGTACATACCGTGGCCGTTCTGAGGATATAGTACTCAGAGATTAGTCTCCCGTTCTCTTGCTTCTGTTCTGGCTCATAGTCGTCATTTGGCTTCTGTAATATCACTTGGTAGCTAGCAAGCTTCTCTAAGACCCTCAATGCAAGAGGTATTTGCTTATTTTCTGAAACTTATGTTAGAAAATTGAAGCAGAAGATGCAATCTACAAACCTAGACAGTTTTTGGCAGCCTTGATCCCAATCTTCATCAAACGTGTAAGGTTCCCAGTTGCACTCTTCCCACCCTGGTGCGCACAGTCAAGAAGCAGAAATGCAAAGACACGAGCCATAAGAAGTATGGTGAGTCGCATTGTGGGCGTAGTATCCGGAGTACAGTCGCGTCGAAGTCGTGTGCAGAGATTCCACAATGTCGTGCCATGCTTGTCTATCTCTTTGCACTTGGACGCAGCAGCTTCACCAACGTAGGGGAACGCAGATATGTGTCTCTCGATTTCACTAAACAATGTCCCCGAAGCTTTAGAAGCCTCGGCACGGGGCAGCTCCTCTAGGAGGTCGGTGGAAAAGGCTGAACAACAAATCAGTAACGACGTCGATATAGATGAACGGAAGACTTGCAGAGAATGGATTTGATTCTTTTGTCCTTTTCAATACGTGCTGGCTGCGCATATGGAGCCATGATCGTTAACAGTGCACAGCTTGAACTGATATTGTTGACGAAATTTGAAAGTTGTGTTGGGGGAGACTACCTAAGGTATTGATGAAGACGTCGAAATGGAAGAACACCAATGAAGTCTGCGAATCGCGCTGCAACTTGCAACAGGTAGTCATTTGAATAGTGAGTGGTATTTAATGGGGTATTTAGAAAGACCGCTTTTTTACAAGAGCAAAACAATGTAGTGTCAAGACTTTGCACTTGAAGATATATTGAAATTCGCCCCACGCTTCCTTCCGAACGCCAACCCACCAAGACAACATATATACCTACCACCTCTCTTAACTACAAGATAATTTCCATAGATTTCAGCGTTTGATGGGGTATTGAGGCAGAAAATTTCCCACAATCAATGATGGACTACATGTCATTAGCACGTACCCGAGGAATTTGTATATTTGGGCCTCACATCTTGTGATCATCTCTCCTTATTGTGAACGAGAAGCAGCATTTTATCGTTGGGTCCTTCGATTGATCGTCGGGATTTTTCAGAGAGCAACTTGTCAGGAGTGCTTTTTGATCTAGATCGAAAGCTATTGCCCCAAATTTCTCCCAGTAGTTGACGAGAGATTCTTCGTATAGAATTTCGTGTATAGCTATTTTGCCCTGCGCGTAGAGGTTAGCCATAGTCTCTAATCAGTATAATTCTCATATGACTTACGTCTCGCAATTTTTCAATGGGAACATGTATGAGTTCTGCCATCTCTTTGTTTCCTCTAAATATCTCGCCTGTTCTTCTCCAACAGCATGCAGGAATAGCCATACTGGCAAAGATACGATCGTACTCCATGAGGCTACGTTCGAACCACATTTCCACGTATATAAGTTCAATATCTGTAAGCGCCTGAACCTTCTCTCTGAACTTAGGCCTAAACTTTTCTAATTGCCGTAAGATCTTCTGCTTTGAGGCTGCATGCATATGACTATCCATGTAGGACGATAGACGTGCATAACCCTTCACATAGTTGAAAGGTTTCAACATTCCAGCATCATATTTGGCTCGAAGTAACCTTTGCATTCTCTCTTCAGGGGCGTCGTTACCGGTGGGATCGGCAGCTTGGAGATAATACTCGCGAGCCTTGTCGGTTGGTATAACGCTTGCAGGTCTTGAAATAACGCTACCCTGCGGGTTTCCGGGAGGTGCGAGAGGGCCCCCTGATGCTCCAGGGGGGAGAGAAGGATTCAGACGTCCGGGCAACATTGCACTTGCTTGGTCAGCGTAAAAACCTGAAGTATCGTCAGGTAGTACAGCACCCTCGTCTAGAAGGCTGTTGTTGAGGAAATCGTTTAAAAGATTGTATTCATTGTTGACTTCTGGGGCATTAAACATGTATGAAGGATGGTAGTTATGCATATCTTGGAACTGATTTTGTGACCCAAGCCAGTCGTTCGGGTACCCAATGACTACCAAATATCAATATCTGCCCAACTCAACAGGGCACACCTTGAGCTTACTGAGAGCATTTGCCTGTATTCCTGAAACTGGAGATGGTTGGACCAGTTCAAGAGGACCCCCCTGAGGGTGCGATGTTGTTCCAAGGCTCTCTTGTACTGGTTTCTGGGATTGCTCAAGAGAAGTGTTTATGCCATTCTCAAACTTGCCTTGGGACTGATCCGAAGATTTACCCTCCTCCTCCGCTACAGAGTCGCTGTGCTTGTTCTTGGACTTCTTCGTGGCCGACTCCGGTTGGGGCTCGTCATGACAGAGGTGTTCGATATTACGTTTGATGCAACGAGTACACGGGCGTTCCTGTACAACGGGAGAAGTTAGTCATGGATGCTCATGTATTACGAATGGCTGCATCCATTGAAAAAAAAAAAGTCGTACCAAGTCGCAGGTCATATGCTGGCCAGAGTCAAGATCGAATTAGTGGTGCCAAACAATTTTGCGCTTAGGTGCATCTCTAGATGTATCCTAACCCAATTGAGGACTTACAGATCGTCGACAATATACACAAGCTGCAGGAACACGTTCCAAGATTAGTTCATGTTTCAGAGATGGTATTCGAAGCTGTTGGCCTCCTACCATGATTGACTTTGCGTCTTTTCTTCGGGCTCTTCTTGACTGCGCTAGACGCCGTCGGGGACTGCGGCTTTGCATCCTGCCTATTGCTTGCTCCATCTTGTTCCATGACATCTGGGCCTATATGTAAAGGGCTTCCATTGGGTTCCGATTATTGCGCTGGTGTCTGTCAAACTGACTGGATGGGGCCGCGGAGGAAGACGAGATTTGAAGCTGGTGAAGTCGTTAGCGCCACCCTTGACATATATCCGAGGCTTTCATTTCCCATGCGCACGTATATACCACTCTCTAGATCTAACCTGGTCTCCCACATCCAATGGCGTTAAAAGGAAAGCTATGAGGAAAAAAGAGGCAAGCTACGGAGCAGCATTTGATCATAAGCCGGCTTGGCGGATCCAGGCCGGGGAAGGGTGAAAGGAAAAGCTGATAGACTGTCACTCAATTACAGAAAGGTCAAGACATTGACATTATCCCATTTGTTTTTGAAAGGTCAACAGTCCCTTGGGCCAAATTGGGATACAGGCAATGTGATTAGGCAATTTCACTGTTTCTTTCACTTCGATAGAGCATTGTGTCTACCTAGCCCGCGTCATCAAAAGTCAGGTAATTTCAAGGCACGCGACTGCCATGCTTCTTTCAAGACAATGCATGTGAAAATGTATCCGTAGGACATACATATGTATTAAGTCTACATCACTACTCATTTCACATTATCCTACGCCAACAAGAATATGAAGATGAGCCTCGTGGACCTCGCCAGAACTCCCCAAGCCGTTTTGTTCTCCATAATAATTGACCCCGCTTAATCCCTGCACTCTGTACCCCAGTCTAGCCCAGGATGATATCGTCATATTGCTCGCGTTGCAGATGACCGAATAATGTTGCTTGCACGGCTGCTTTGCTGGCTGTGATTGCTTCAGTAATACCATCGACCTGTTTCAGATTGCCCATCACACTGTCCACGTGGCCATTGATGTCCTTGGTGATAGATTGAAGACCTGCCTCATTTTCCAGCTAAGAGTATTAAAACAGGGCGTCGAATGGGAATAAAAACACTCACAGTAAAATCTGATCCGGTAGAACTGGTCTCAACCTTCAAGCCAATTTGGTCTTCCAATTGTTCTCCATTCAAGCTTGATTCTTCTGCCCGCAGAGTTGCATGTAACTTCCTGGCAGCTTTTTTCCTTGTCAGTGCTTCAGACCTAGAGTTGGCTTCTAATTCTGCTAAAGTCTCTTGCTCGGCCTCGAGAAATGCCCTCTCTTTCTTTAATTCCATCCCCAAGAGCGCATTTGAATGTAGTAGAGGGGTAAGAGTAGCTTCTAGTGCTCGATTGTGAGCTAGTATCTTTTCGAAATCAAAATCATCCTCGCGATGGTTCCGTGTTCCGTGTGGGAATGGAAGGCCTTTGGAAATTTTGCTCAAGACCTTGTGGGTAGCGGCTTGTACTATGGTGCTTGCTTGTATCTTTTTACGCTCGTCGTTTATACGGACGAGTATTGGTCTTTGGACATCTTGTAACATTTGTGAAATACGCTCAACACAATTAGGTGCTAATGGCTCCCATTTCGTCTCAATTGTTTGACGGGATACCTTGTGTGTTATTGCGGCTAGTTGTTGATATTTTGGCGGGCTTTGAGGAAGCTCAGCTGAAGGAGGTCGTCCTATTCGGGATGATTTCTCAAGCCGGCGCCGTTTTCTTCGTTCATCCGTCTGTGCTTCCACTTCTTTGCGCTTTTTCTTCTGGGTTCGGTCTTTCGATGGTTCTGAGCTAGCTGCCTCTGGACTGGATGCTCGAATGCGCTCTTTTGGATTGAGTGCCTCCTGTTCAGCTGAAGCTTCTGGTTCCACACCATCTGACGTTCTTCTTCCACCTTTCTTCTCCCTGGTTCCAGCCTTTGATGAACCCCCAATTTGAGCTTCGATGCCTACATTGGACGGTCGTCCTCGTCTTTCGGGTGCAAACTCCTTATTTGGTGAAGATTTTGTGGTAGCCGATGACTCTACGTTGGTAAGTGATGGCCATCTACGTTTCTTATGCGGGACGTCTGGCTCTGCGGCAGTAGCTGAAGCTTTATCTACGATATCTTTAGTTGCATGTTTCCGTCGATTCCGCTTTCCTGGAGGATGTTGGGCTTCTGATGAAACGGCATCCTGGATTTCCACTTCGGCATTCGAGGAGCGGCCTCGTCGTAGAGGTTTGACCGACTGATGAGTCGATTGTGGATCACCTTCCAGTCCAGCTTGCGCAGTTGCTGTAGATAAACTTTGAGCCTGTTCTTCACCGGTATTCTTCCTAGAAGGCCTCCCACGTTTCTTCGCGCCGAGTTGATCATCAGATTGTGGGGCAACTATAGGCTGTGCTTCGGCCTCGCTTTTCGAGGGACGGCCGCGTTTTGGTTTTGTAGACTCTTTCTTCCCAGCTCGCACGATTGAAACTTCACGATTAACTGCTGCAGGAATCTCCTGGATTGGTTGTCGCTTTGATTGTATACTTGGCGGTTTGCTGGTAGATTCACTTAGTGGCTGGGCAGGAGAACCAGCTGTCCACCATTCTGATGGACGAGATCGTTTTCTTTTCATTTCATGTTCCTATAATATGTTAGGATATTACATTAATGTACACTTCAGAAGTGGCATACCATGATTGCGTATTGGATTGCCATTACAACGCGTTGTGGTGTCGAAAGTCGCGACTCGGCCAACCGAAGGTCACGTGTAACAGCTTATATGACGTCGGATCCCATTCTTTGAGCCCACTATTTGTCCATGCTCAAAATAATCTTAAAGACAAGTCTTCAGAAAATTGGGTTGAATTGTGATTCTATGTAATAACTATAACAAATAACTTGGTGTTTGTTTTGAGCCGGTATAGGTAGGTAGATATATTCAGAGGCATATTACAATCAAATAATAAGATGAGTGAAATTTAATAGCACTGTGTAGAAGGATTAATACATCCTGTTTTCTTTGAAATAGATGATGGCTGCTGATAGGCCTAAAATAACACCCTACCCTACGACTTTATTGAAGGTTTTGTCCTTTTGCATTTTATATTTTTTAATATTGTATTAGTATTAAGTAATAGAAAGTAACTATGGTTCCGAGCATATATATTATTCACCTAAATAACTATGCAGATGTTTACAAATGCATTAGGAAACTATCCCAACATGCAACAATCACTTATTTTCATCACTCATAATCCGTTTATTTATACTGCCTGTACATAATTTGCCGGCACGCTTTTCGTGATGCCTCCTTTCTCTACCTCTACCCATCCATCACCCGGATCTTCCTTGATCAATACGAATCTTTCACCTTCAGTCATGCTATGCTCGGCATCACTTTGCGCCGAGTATTCGTAAAGAGCCTCCACGTATTTTAATTTCTTGGCTCCTCTCTTGGGTGCAACAGCCGGTCCTTGTTTCTTGCTTGCGATACTTCCACCCAGGGAAGATCCTGAATTCGAGTATTGAGATGAAGGGCGGTTAGGTAGCGGTGCCGTAGCTATTATTTCAAGATACGCTGTAGGGACAAGACCTTCCTTAAATCCTGCCTTGATCTTCGTCCAACCTCCATCTGATTATTATATTAGCAATTACACCGTTCTGATATGGGAGATCTCTACTGACCATCCGGCTCCACGATTACAATTTCCTTGCCTTCAGATACGCTGATCTCACCTTCTCCGTTAGCATCATAGGCGTAAATCATCTTTCCCCTTTGCTCATTTGATGCGGCTGATCCTGAACCATTGACACTACTTCCAGGAAGTTCGCTGATATATGCGGATGGAGGGGGAGCAACCACACGGCTTTTCCTGAGGGTATTTGGAACACTGATATTAGGCTTGAGGGTAGCAGTTCTCTCAGGTGGGGGGGTCTCTTCAGTTGGCGACATTGGAACAGAACCTGATACAGATCTATTCGCACTCGCAGCATAACCTGAGCTCAAAGAGGTCATAGTGTTGGAGCGGCTTATATCTGGAAGTTCCGCAACAGGATCTGATGGTCCTGTAGGACCTTTGATTGAAGTTGCGGCCTCTTGGCGTTCTGCCTTCAATTTCTTCCTGTCTTCTTTCGACTGCTCCCCAGGGCATTCTGCCGGAACTTTCATCTCGCATTTACTGTGACACGTATAACCACAGTCTCGACAGTCGAAGCCCTTCGCAGAAAGACCCCAGATGCGCTCTCCACATAAGTCGCAATTTGTCGGTATCTTGAATGTCTGAGACTTGAAATTGTGACTCTTTGATCCTAATGTAACATCGCCTACTGCTGCTGTTATACTCAATGTCTCTATTTCTGCCGTCAATCGTTTATGGTCCACTTGGTGTAGCTCTTCTTGCAACGCAAAGATTGCTCTCACGACCTCTACTTCATCTCGTTTATCTCGACCTTCTCTGATCTGCTGTTTTATACGCTTTGTGCTTTCAACCTCCCTGCGTTTCTTATCAACTTCTCTCCGTAGTCCACCTAGCTGTCCATTGGATTTACTGAACACATTGCGGAGAAAAACTTTGGCTGTATCGTCGATCACCATGACATTGTCATCGTGCCAAACCGGGCTTGGCTCAAACGTCTTATCCGCTGGCTCTTGCCATGGACCCACGTTATGTCTAGCAAACATCATTGAGTCAAGGGGAGGTAGATTCCGTGGTATTTCCTGAGCAAGGTGATTGACAAAGTCGGTGCTCCGCTTTAGCATGCCGAGTTCGAGTTGGGCAGCCAATGACCAGATCCCGTTAAGCTTGGTCGTACGAGACTCAGAAAGATCCTGAAGACTATTTAGAAGATCTGGAACATATTCTTGATAGTACTTCTCTTTTTGCTTATTCGTAACATTGATACTAATCAAGTAGCTATTCTTGACGTTGTGCATGTCCAGGATTTGTTGCTGATACGAGTTTTGTGCCTTCGTCTTCGAATAATCAAATGACGATTCAGCCTTCTTCCGCTTATTTTCGACTTCTTGACACGAAGCATCATACTTTCCCTTCATTTTCCGTAACTCCCCATATGTATTATCCCTTTCCTTTTCTAATTTATCTGCGAACTCCGCATGACGTTTTCTTAGCTCTTCATAGCGGGTCGCAATCACCCTCAACGGATCAGCAATGTGTGAGATGAGCTCTCCTCCATATCGGTCATGCTCAGCCGCTCGAGATTCGAGCGTTGTAAGTTGCGTTGTCCATGTTGTTAACGAGGCACTGTAAAGCCATCAGTATTGCCTTGGGATCGCCCGCCTATCTAGATCATACCTCTCAAGAGAGCCAGGTGTCATAACAGGTGTATCCCCCACGCTCAAGCTACTTGACTTCTTGGCCTTTTTCTCGTAATATTTCTTCGCCAGAGCATTGAGTTTCGCGCTGTATTCCTTCTCAATCACACTTCGTTCTCGGTAGAATTGCTGGATATCATCGAGCCATGTAATCCCATTTGCGACCCAAGAATTGACTGACTTGAAGGAATCCTGATGAATATAACATGTTAGCGTGTCGTCCTTATGGGCAAAATGTAATCAATTACCTTGAGCTCAAGGCCGAAATTCGGGGCTATGTCTACTTCTGCCATATCTTCCACCAAGACAGTAATGCAGACAGTTCATGTGCTACAGGCACATTTAGTCATCAGCATTGTTGAATATGGACTGCTCTGTAAAGATGAAAGACAACATACCCCACCAACGGAACGTTCAGGCTGAGAGAGGCTGTGCGATACATGCAAAAGCAGCCTCCCTATATATTTAAAGCGGCGGCTAAAACTTAAGCGCCACGATTAGTTGGATTATTTACTTTGTTCAGCGCGTCTAATTCCGATAAACCTCCCCACCTCAACGTCCCTTTTCAAGCTCTCCATTCTCACTAAATCAATCAATCAGTTAAGATGTCTGCGGAACCTACTCTAGCTGATGCGCAGGTTGATGGATCTGGAGAGCCTCTTGGAGGTTCTGCCCTACATGATGCTCAATATGAGGTTGAAGTGAAGTTGAGCGATCTCCAAACCGATGCAAACAGTCCACTATTCTCTATCTCTTCCTTTGAACAGCTTGGGATGTGAGTTTTGAAGGCCTTTACACCACAAGGGCTTGCTGATTATTCTTTCTACAGCAAGGAACAGATCGTGAAGGGTATCTATGCCATGAACTTCAAGAAGCCTTCAAAGATCCAAGAAAAGGCATTGCCCCTCCTCCTTCGAGAACCTCCCACCAACATGATTGCTCAGTCGCAATCTGGAACGGGTAAGACAGCAGCTTTTGTCATTACCATTTTGTCTCGTCTAGATTACAACAAGCCCCATCAGCCACAAGCCTTGTGCCTGGCGCCAAGTCGTGAGCTCGCGCGTCAAATCGAGGGTGTTGTCAGAAGCATCGGACAATTTGTTGATGGGCTCACTATCCAGCCCGCTATCCCTGGTGCTGTTGAACGAAATGCACCAGTCAACTCCATGGTCATCGTTGGGACTCCTGGTACTGTCACGGATTTGATTAAGCGCAGACAACTCGACGTTTCACAGATGAAAGTCATGGTTCTAGATGAGGCTGATAATATGTTGGATCAACAAGGTCTTGGTGATCAGTGTCTCCGTGTCAAACAGTTAGTTTCCATGACGCATTCACTCTAACTTCCTAACCACAATTTCATAGGCTGATTCCTCACATTAAACAAACCCTTCTCTTCTCGGCCACCTTCCCCCAAGAGGTCATGCGTTATGCGACCCAATTCTGCCCTAACGCTGCTGAGATCACGTTAAAACGCGATGAATTGACTGTTGCTGGTATTAAGCAGATGTTCATGGATTGCCCATCCGAGTCCGGAAAGTACGATATCCTGGTTGCGCTCTATGGTCTGATGACGATCGGATCATCTATCATTTTTGTCAAGGTAGGTATTCTTAACTGCGGTAGATGGCTTATTCTGACCGGCTTTTAGACCCGTAAGACTGCTTCCGAAATCGGTGATCGTTTGACTAGAGAGGGACACAAGGTCGTTGCAGTCCATGGAGCTTTCGAGGGTGAAGAGCGAGACAGCATTCTCAAAGAATTCCGCGAGGGTCGAGCTAAGGTCCTAATTACTACCAATGTGCTTGCCCGAGGTATCGATGTCCAATCGGTCTCCATGGTCATCAACTACGACATTCCAATGAAAGGCCGTGCGGAAGATGAGCCGGACCCAGAAACCTACCTTCACCGAATTGGGCGTACTGGAAGATTTGGCCGTGTCGGTGTCTCTATTAGCTTCGTATTCGACAAGAAGAGTTACTTTGCGTTGTCAAAGATTGCAGATCATTACGGTATCGATTTAGTCAAGCTCAACCAAGATGACTGGGATGAGACAGAGGATATTGTCAAGAGAGTTATCAAATCAAGTCGCGCAGGATCCAATTTGAAAGTCGCTTGAGCTTTGGATGGGAATATGATGGTTACGAATTTGTTTTGTTTTACAAGGGACCACAAGAGATGTTGCAAAAAGCGGGCGTTTACCATATTAGATGGACGGATGAAGACTTGATAGTACTTCAATTTGAAAATGGCTTTCTGATACCAAATTTTTCTTGTCACTGGCACTACTGAAATCAATGCCTCTTAAGTTTGGTCGAGAGGGTACACATTGTAAGATTTAGAACTGGTGATGGCTAGCCGAAAATTAATATGTGACGCCTCACCGTTCGATTAGACCTCGAGTACTGTAAAGGCCCAAAGGTTACCTTCGGATCCTAGACGTGTCAGATTATTCGATCCTGTACGAATATCCCCGATTGGCTTCAGCTAATCCTTGTGTATCATACTCTCCAAATTCGGTCCTGAGGTCCTGAAAGCATAGTTCCACGGACTGAATGCTGCCACAGCTACCTGCTGGGGCCGTAAGTACGGAATTTGAATATCACCCTCGCTGCACACCCCCTCCCCCTAGTTATCCGGACTCCGATAGTGAGGCAATTTCGAACCCCACACCACCTAGTGGGTGGGGTGGGCACAAGGAGGGGTGCCCCAACAGACGGAAAGCCCTCCTTTTTCCTAAAACGAGAGCCAACGAAAATGAACATCGTGAACAACAACGAAGAAGTGTCAAGACCAACAATGTTGATGCTGCCCGACTATGCACACCTTCCCGCCGTCCCAAAGCCATCCCACGCTCGCAGGTCGTTTGTTCAGGACAAGAAATACAATGCGCAAACTACAAATGGAGAGCCTCCGTGGCTCCAGCTCACACATGTTGAAGGGAGCGGAGGTTAAGAAGAAAAGCTTACAGGCAGATTCCGGAGCTTGGAGCTACCAGGTCCATATAAGGAGTTCTTGGCCATCGCAGAGTAAGTGTACGGTACTATACTGTATACACTTGATCACACGTTGGGCAGCATCTCGACTGACAAGTTGTCAGATGTAATGTCATGCACAACCCCCATCGAAGCTATGCAATCGGCACAAGTGTGGGAGGATTGATATATCAAATTAAAAGCGCGGAAAACAGGCGCAAGTGCCGCTGGAGATCTCGGCTCAGGCAATACCTTGCCCGGTACACCTGTTCTCATGTTGCTGCAAGCGAGGGGGGTCGTGGTGGGGGTCGGCTGGAGATAGGTTGGACTGGACTGCAATCGTTCTTCTGCTTATACGCACGTTGAGTTACATACATGTCGCAAACTCGTGGCGCTGTAGGATTTGGCGAGAATCCGTAGTTGTCTGCCGTGGCTCAGTCCATTGGCTGTGTAGACGCTGCAGGCTCTTAGCCCTTTTCAGTTTGGGGCTAACCAATCCCAATCTCCAATCCAACCTCCCACCTCCCAACATCCATCGCTAGAAATAGAATAGTTTTCGAAACGCGGTCGATGTCAACACCGGCGCTTGCAAACAATCTCCAGTCTACGAACCGTACCTCCTCAGCGCTTCTCACTCTATCCCATCCTTCTACTGGTCCAAGTCGCCGTGAACAGCCAATTACCCTTAGCGCTATGCTACTTGGCCTAACTTGCTCCGCTCTGCCATGCTGTCATGAGAGAAAGATTGATCCTGTTGGTTGCACCAAAGCAACTGCCTTGTTGTTCCCACATAACCCCGTTACATCCCGGAGATGTACATCGTGAAGTATCAGTTGGTCATTTTCCTCTGCGTCTTCCTCTGCTCTTACGCTGTTTTTTTCATTGGTTTCCTTTGTTCCCACTCATGCCATTTTCCTATATCAGTATTTGATAATGTTTGATGAGACGCTGGGCGACTCGCAGAATTTAGAGCCCATTTTCCACGAGGTCAGTTAATCCTTTTCGTGTTATAAGCGCTGTGCTCTTACATGTTGTCCTGGCCGAGAGACCGCGACCCCAAACATTACAACAGGGCCAACAATAAGGCAATTGAATTCCTTACCAGGAATCATGGCTTTCTCCCGGCTGCCAGTCACTGAAGCAACTCTCTGCAAGCAATAGACATGATATATGCTGACGGCTCTTTTCGACAGCTCCTGCGAGAATGGCAACGTTCCTATCATGCCTATTCCTGTTGCTATATGCTTTCACCTCGCCGGCATTCGCAGATCTGTCCACCGATTTCGCCCAGTTTGTTCCCTCATGTGCCCAAGCATGCCTTGAATCGTTCATAAGTGGGAATTACCCTGATAGTACATGTCCTTCGCCAGCAAGCCTAGATTGTACATGTACTTCCACCAGTGGTTCTGGGTATACGATTGGAGAAGGGGCGATACAATGCATAGAATCCTCGGCCAGCCTGGGGTTCTGTACGGGTACAGATGGAAATAGTGAGTGAAGCAAGGACGAAGTGTGCCGGAGAAATGCTAAGGTCTTTTATAGATGCGACTGTTTTGAAGGCGTACGAAATGTGTAATGGCGTCTCTAAGGCGCTACCTAATACACACTCGACGATCACTGCTACTCTCGTTTTACCGACTTCCAACACAGGTGTAGTCCTTGTTGCTCCAGCCACCACGAATCCGACAACATCGCAAACGACGCCGACTTCTGCATCCCAAAATGGCACCTCATCTGCTACACTTTCTACCCAGAAGATGTCAACGGCTCAAATTGCGGGAATTGCAGTAGCATGCGTTGGTGGAGTAGCATTGTCCGTAGGAGCAGTAATACTGTTTATATGCTATAGAAAAAAGAAGAAGGGAGACAAGCGAGACAGTGCTGGGTTGCCGTTCCAAAAGGACCCAGATGGAAGTATCAGAACGCCAAATTCAAAAGGATTTAGCTTCGGAGCTCATGATGCCTCTCCACCTATGGCAGATTTTGGAGTTTTGGGGGATTGGGAGCCTGGCGAATCAGCTAACGGTATTGCTGCTAGGACGACTCCCGGCATTCCTCTTAGGACCGACACGCAGTATGAAAGTGATCACTCACGCGGAAGCCAAAGGTCTGACGATATTGGAGTTGCTATTTTCCCCAACGCAAATCGCGAAAGAGACTCTCAGCAGTCTTACTCCCTCAGAGGCTCACAGTCTTCAAGGAGATTTTCTCCTCAAAAACCCATACTAAAATTACAAGTACCGGACTCAAGAGGAGAATCGCCAGAAGAAATCGGCAAAGTTGAACCATCATATACTGCGGATTATACCAACAGACAGAGTGTCGCAACCGAGTTTGAAGAGGACGACGAGAGCGCAGACACCGTTGTCAACGCAACGGATTCATGGGAGCTTGGTCAAGGCAATTCCCAGACAATTCAGCAAATAAAGGCCAATCCAACTGAGGCTCAAAACCATACCGGCGCCGCGTTCTTCATCAAAGCAGACAATGGAGACACATGGAAACCCGGAGACAACATCACAGAAAGCGGAGCGGCTTCTCCCGAATACTATGTCCGGCCACTCAATCTCACCAGATCGGTCGGCAGCTTTTCCAAGCCACGTCATCCTCGAGAAAAACTAGGACTTGAAATGCCCCTATCACCAAAAGCTGCTGCACTCAGCTCCTATCCCCGAACCGCAGCCTCATCGGCCTATTCTCCTAATCTACCACCCAGTCCGACACGCACTTTTAATCCCCACCCTACTCGCCAACGAACTCAAAAGACCTATAAGCAAATGGGTCCCTACGACGCCTACCAATCCGGAATGACAGCCTTCACTGCTGCCTCCTTCGAGACTGAGCAGTGGCAGTCTCCAGTCGGAACGGCCAACCCGGACCTCTCACCCGTCGCCGAATCACCAGGCCAATCCCCCGTCTCTTATCCCAAAATCCCCAAACGGGTATCTAACACTGTGCCTGTGCCCGCCTTACCAGCCTCAGTATTCAGTCGTCCTCATCCTCCCAAACCACCATTTGCTCACCAGCGCCAAAACTCTTCCGATTTCATGGCGCCCTCCGCACGCCTTGGTCCGCTCTCAAACCCCGATGGTACACCTAAACTTGGTGCAGCACCAGATTCACGCCCGGGGAGCAACAACTCCGCCGCCAGTGCTCTGCTGACAAAACGGAGAGGCGACCAAGCATCTTTGACATTGAAAACTGAAGACGAATTAAAGCGGAAACAGACTGCTAAATGGCGCGTATTGGAAAAGGATGAGATCGAAGCAGCGAAGAGTACGAATTGGCGACCACAATTAGCTGCTAGCGTCAGTGAATACGATAATGGGTCTGAAGCGGGTGACAGTAAAACACCTAAAACACCGGGGTGGATGGCGAAACTGACGCCGACGAGAAGGGGCAATGATTTATTTCTGAGTGTGCAGCAGGGGAAAGATGCTGAGTGATATAATGATGATAATGATCTTATATTATGGAGATGGGGAGATGTAGTATTTGTTTATTTTCTTGTAAAATACTCGGGTTTGGAGCATAGGGGCATACGAAGGAGTTATTTTCAAAGCTTAGCTTTGGAGTCTGAGCAGGCATGACATGGCGTTAGGGTTGGGGGTCCCATTTTGTGTAATAGATACCCAGTGGTTTAGCAATGAGCTAGGTGGGCTAGATTAGGTATTGTGAATTATCCGAGGTGGGGTGGCACGTGGAGAGGATTTATTACCTGAAAGCCGGTTTCCTGTAAATACAAGTATGAGGCTACCGCAATGAATAACACCATTAAAGATGCCCTCTGTACACAAGAATGACATTACTGTAGACTTGGATACCATGTCTCATATAAATATATGAGGTGTCTATCTGATTCCGGATAGATTATCCTTCTATATAAACTTATAGAAGTGTTTACGGATTTCTGGTTAAGATGCCAATGGGTGTACACGAAAGAGGGACAGTATAAAACGTACCCTCGGGTCAAACGAGCAATCAGACGGTCCACATCATCCAAGCTTCCAGTAGACATTACGGGAGTTACGCTCGCGTGGTCATTGGGCAGAAAGCATTGAAAAAGAAGAAAACGGTCGATGTGAGGAAATTGAACTTGGTAAGTCAACAATGGCTGGCTTTTGAATCATAGTTGAATACAACATATTTTGTCGTTCTGGATGAATGAAAGATTGCCGCCCAAACAAAGGAGATGATGATTCACCAGATTGGCCAGAAAAAGACTGTTGGATCTGACTCTTTGCCTAGCTAATAGGGGCCAGAGAAGATGAAAGATTTTGACGATCTGTAGCACGATTGTTCTTAGCTGTCCCAAGCAATTGCATCTCGGATTCCATGACTGCAGCCTGGGCTCTTGATTGTCTCATCTCGGCTACCTTTTTGCTGTATTCTGAGACGGCAAGCTCGGGTTAAATGATCAAATTTTTGATCTGCTGACGATGCATTGGTGGAAGCCTTGAAGTATAGCTGGGTTTCTCGATAGATCGACTAGCTTTAGAATCTTCAGAGTGTGGAATGGAATCGTTGCCCTTGCCTGAGGACGCATATCTTTCGGGCTTGTGGGGTAAGACCTTGTTAGATGGCAATGGGAACTTAGAACGGGCATCTGAAGAATTGGAGTCATGGCTGTCAGCCTTGCATCCGGAAGAAGTAATAGACGTTAGAGACGGCTTGCCCCTTCTTGGACTGCTCCAATCTCCAAAAAGAAGAGTACTTAGACGTAGTTGGGCTCCCCGAGTTTCATACACAGGCCTGTACCGATCAGTCTGAGGACAGCCTCGTCTGAAAGGCGTATCCTATGGTACGTAAGGGGTAAATCGATCGGTCTGAGGGTAACTTCGACCAGAGGGTACATATTCTAATGCGTATGGACGCAATTCAGCAATGGATTCATCGTGGTGACGGGTCCTTAAAGGTGACCTCTCTCTGATATTTCGATGCCGTGATCTAGAACGGCTTCGTCTAGACTGTCGGCATGGAGAATATTTAGGGTGGTAAAGGTCGCCGTGAGCTGATTTGCCCATTGTGGGTTCGAGAGTCCTGCAGCAGTAAGTTTTCCTAAATCAAGTGTTAATTAGTGAAGCAAGAGCGGCATCTGAATGTGCTGATGTCGTGAGTCAGACGATAATAATAACAACAACAGCAGTCGGCCGACGCATCCATGATTATGGAGAGCTTGACTTGGATTCTGGACGTAGAAAGGTTGAAGAGAAACCGTGTTGAAGAAAGAAAGAAAGATCGATTCGCTGAGGGACCTTGTCTATACGGCACAACCAATGAAAAGCACGTGATCGCACATCCCCGGTTTATTGCCATGGCTGCCTCCAAGTTGCGGCTCTGTGTCCTCCTCAACACTACACGCGATACCTCCCTTCCCACCCCTTTTATTGCACCCTCCACCAGCTCCAAAAATCCTCCACAGAGCCGCATGTAATCGGTGACCGACCGTTATCCATATCAGGTTACCAACTCCGATCGGAACAGGCCCCCGACCTTCCAGGTGCATATTGACGTTTTCAGCCTTACAGACATTCATCCACTTCGAGTTGGAGGATCGAATAACTACCAATCGGCAAAAGTGGTGCCACTCGACGCAAATGACTCGAGATTCGGTGAGGCTTTTTGGACATGTATTGTATGAGGATGGCAATGTCGTTATCTCCCGAGTATTGAACGGCCCCCAATCATTCATCCCCCAAAGGTGATCCGCTGTTACGCGCCTCCACTATTGTTGCGGAGACCTGGTGGGCCACTTGCCATCTTATCTTTCGATAACCTGCAGTCATCACTTCGGTAGTAATGCTGGCTGACATACAAAACTGTGTCAGACCTTGGATCTTGCAAAGCAGGCAAACCTTCAAGATCAGCAATTCGAGAAGTAATAGGACTTACTTTTCCGACGCAGAGCAGCTCGGTCCGGCGGACAAATAAATACTGTATCTACGGTATTGCCACCGACTTTGATTCGCACAGACGGTTTATTGGATCCTGGTTAATGTCACTCTCGGACCATTCGCCGCAATTTCACAGAAGTCGTTGTCCAATCGATGGGCATGATCAGAGAAGGCCTGGTACTCGGCCCTTCGCCTCAGAGAATCGGAGTCAGAATGGTGCTTCTCGGTGCCTACACACAAGGCGACCACAGATTGCAAGACAGACTGCTTCAGACTGCACCTAAAATGCTCAGCCCCACATTACACCATATTCTTACCATTTTTTTAATGACCAAGAATTCACTTCTACTGGACTTTGACATGTTCCGAAAATATGCTGTATGTGCTATGAGTTTTGCAGATTCGGGTAATCATATGTCCTTCGAGCAGACAGGAAGTTTCTCCAATAATGTACATAATAATTATGCATACAGTATGCTTACGCTCAAGGAGCTCATGGGCGGCTAAGTCGGAAATGCAAAGGCGCATATAGGACAGTATGAGGATAGAAGAGCCGGACTCCTCCCCTTGCAGCTAAAGACGAGGAGCCTGGTCATGGGACATAACTGGCCGGAACCACTGTCGAAAAGCGTTTATATCCAGCCATATATGTGTGTTTCTGGCAATGCCAATACCGAAAGCGGTAATTTTCACTAAAGTAGAGTACATCAGAAATGATACCCAATTCAGGAGTTCAACGCCGCTATCTGCAGAATCTGAATCTGATCTGCGGACTAACCAGATAAAAAGTACAAGGGTCGGCTTCTGCACAGAAATCGAGCTGCTGCTGTTATGCTGTAAGAAAAAGCAGCAAAGAGAATTCTACCAGGAATCTCTGAAGAGTTTCACCCAAGAGAAGTGGAGGTATAAGTTTATAGAATTTTCGCATAAGCAGAGAAGGCTCGATCAACCCTTAGCTTCCCGGCTTTTCATACCTCAATAAGAGCGATCTACCAATTAAGCTCCCGGTTCCAACACAACTTATTCGGTTGATCAAAGCAGCAAATCGAATAAACAATCATGCACAAAAGCTTCAGTCTTTAGATGAGGGAAGATCTTGGTCGATCTAAGACAAAAATTGAATTCGTCGATCTCCAGAATCAACGGAAACAGGGACAAAATCTGCCAACTCCCACTTAGGCAACCATGTTCATGGATACCGAAATTACGACCAGGAACGAATAATCCATTATTGGGAGATATATAATCATACTGGACCCAATTGAGAAGCTTATAGGCTTGAGACTTCAAATCTGATCGAAGTCTAGTTACCACTATATTGTACCCTGGTTCGTATGCTTCCCGAAGCTTTATTTCTAGGTCTAGTCTAGGAACAAAAATAAAATTCCATTTTACCGGACATAATGGAAATTGGGACTATGTAGGACGGAAGGTGGTATATAGTTAGGTAAATATATGGATGTGGGAGTGGAGGAACACAGGGAAAAAATCAAAATTCGTCGCGGAACAAAACTACAGCTCGGATCTAACATGCTATAGGACGCTTTGGACTATAATTTGTTTCTAATGGGACGAAGATCCGGTCAATTTCTACAACAGACCCTATGAAGTGTCTGTTCTGCCAATCATAACCCAACTTATATCTGTCTATCTAACATTCCTACCATTCCAGGTATTATCAATACAATTGGTATTCGAAAGATGCATTTTCTGCCACTGCTGCTTGAGAGGAAGAGCTATGCAATACAGCTGGGACTAAGGGATGCTGATGGTGCATGGAAGCTTTGATTTTGACCTTTGCGCTCATCAATAGTATTATTTGGCTTCTTGAGTTATGTGAGTTTTCGACAGCCTTTCCTATTGCAAGTAGCTAGCTCCTTCAGTACTTGTTGATTTCACAGGTATACGTAAAACCCGCATTCTGCTCATCCGAAGCAACGCCAAGCATCGTGATTTTCACTTGATCTCCACCTCTCAATCTTCTATTTTTTGGTATCAGCGTTGAGATCCTTCTATTTCAGTGGCTCAATTTAGGTTGGTTTCTTGTCATTTCCGACCTCATCCTCAGCAGAGCCAGTGCAAGTACTGAACCCGTTTCGCTGAAGTCCGTGTCAACCTATATGGTAACGCTATTTGTTGTAATGATGCAGACGGTGCGACTCTCGGCTTCTGGAATAAATTCTATAGGTTTTAAAAGGATTAAAAGTGAGAACGATGCTTTGCCTACAGCAATTCTGCTTACTTTTCTAAGTCTGTTAGGAGAACGAAGAGCGTAATCTTCTGCTTAAAACTAAGCCGGGGTGCTCAGTCTGAGCCTGATGAGCTTCATGGAAGATACACGCGGCTAGCGTCACATAAGAGAATAATATGGCTTTAGAAGTGTGCCTAATAATCAGGAGGGCACTAGTCGAGCCTCATGGGACCCCAGCGTTCGTCTTGTGTTTTCCTGCAGCAGGCATTCCTAATTCTAGTCATCATCATGTCAGGCCCAGCATGGATTGTTGGCCAATAGTTCGTTCCCAGGACCTAGTTTCAGAAGCTAATATACACTCTTCCATTCAGCTCTACCCTGTGATACACACACATGGGACATTGCTTTCTTTCTACTTCCAGTATCATTCGCCCATCCTTAGCAATCGCAAAAACATATCTGCCATCTTTACCCACTCACAACACAGCAAACCTTCTTGTGTCATGGAGTGACCAGTTGCCTAACTTGGCTCCTTGTGCATCGATTCGTGTCTTTTGACGACGAGGTTATACAGTCTTGCATGCCCTCAAGCACGATAGCCTGAAAAGGGTGATGCATCATAATTTTTCCTTAATAAAGGTTGCATGATGCGCCTGAATCTATTTTGTTCACCAGAAAGAATCGCCCTCAAAGCATCATGATACGAATAGCGATAGCAGGATCCGGCGGATTAGCACAAATTTTTGCCCATTTCATCAACGAAACCGTTCACCAGTTTGTCATACTATCAAGACAAGTAAGGACTTCCTTGCAGCATCAAGCTTGGTCTTCCAAGAATATGCTAATTCTCTTGTCAGGCTCGACCGGACCTGGAAGCACTCGGGTACCAGGTCACAGCTGTCGACTATGATAGTCAGGACGACCTTCGTTATCACCTCAGGGGGGTTGACCTCGTCATTTCAACTGTCTCAGGGGCTTCACAAATCAACCTGATCGACGCCGCTGCTCACTCTCGTGTTCTTCGGTTCGTTCCAGCCGAATTTGAGGGATCGCCTGGACATCGACCAGCCAATGATCCTTTAGATCGTGGGAAGGCAGCGTCTCTTGACCGTTTGAGGCACTGGTCGCACCATCGAAACCACCCTATGCGTTCGACTGTCTTCTCCTGCGGTGTTTTCTACGAAAGATTTGCTCGCGGAGGCTTGGCTTCCTTGGCTCTAGGCGCAAGTACAGGTATTCAACATCAGGGGAACTACCTTATGGATATCGATGCTAGTACTGCTGAAATTGTCGAATATCATGCTGGAGGGCAGCCGATTTATCTCTGTTTGACATCTGTCCATGACGTTGCACGGTTTCTACTTGCAGCCTTGGAATTAAACCCCGAGACTTGGCCCGGTGAGTTTCGGATGCGAGGGGATCGAAAAACCGTCAGTGAAATTGTAAGATATGCGGAAATGGTGAAAGGAGGTAAGTAAGACACCTATCATTGCAAGATTATGTGCTGAAAGTTTAAGGGGAGCTTTTTTCAACAACCATTATCGAGCCCGGAGACTTGGCAGCCCACGTTCAACATGCCACCTATTACCAAGATGTGTGTATCCCTGCGGAGTAAAAATTTCCTAGTCGAATATGTCTCTAGAGTATTATTCTAGAGATATTCCAACAACATAATTGCTGACTCCCCTTTTGTGTAGTGGGCAAAAGTCTATCGCATGCAAGAGCTCATTGCAACTGAGCAACGAAGATATGACTTCGCGCATGCTAACCTCAATTCTCTCGTCGCCATTCAACCGACTCCCTTCTGGGACTGGTTAAATGTCCACTACTCTCAACTATAGTACCTACAGCAGTTTGTTCACGTTTAGATCATAAAGGTCAGCAGTTCAGCGTATGTCTGACTGATTGATTCCCAAATTTTCAACTTTATTGTGTTATTATGTACTAGCCTTCTGTACCAATAAGATAAGGGTACGTTGAGTAGGCGATAATGATACAAACAAGGACAGCATTTATCATTCTCAATGAGCCTGTGCATATGACTTCATAACTTTGGATATCCGAATCTTACGTAGGAAATTACTGGCAGAGGAAGCAAGCTCATTTAGACGTAGAGTTATTAATTAACAGCCTAAATGCCAAGACTCGCAATGTTTCCCCAATTAACGAAAGGTCCAGGGGCTCTCGGCATTTGTCTGAAACGCACATCTCCGCGTCCACACCCTTTCATTGGCACATTTATGCACGGCTGACTTTATATAGAAGTCTTATTACCCCGGATTGAGGGTCTAGTATAACATATAGTGGTTTTACGTCTACATATCTATCGATCTTCGACATAGCTGCTCCATCGAGCTTCTCGGAAGGAGGTCAAAGATGGAAACTCTGGGTCGGCATTAATGTGCCACGGTAATTCACGTAATGAGGGGATACAATGAGAGGATACTGTATCTCAAACTTGGACACCGGAGAGTATAAAGAGCATGCGATCCTTCGTTGGAAGAGGTTTCTTCTGCCCTATTCGTGCCTTCTGATTTTCCTTGGGGTTTTGAGCCGAGGATATACTCTTTGAAATGAAGCCCACAAGCATTTTCGCCTTAGCGAGTCTTATCCTAGATGTTAGAGCATCAGTTTCCCAGAATGCAACTAGTCCGTGTGCAGTTGTGAGCAGTAGTGCTTCATCTGCCATAGCGGCAGCTTATGGTATGTCATAGTAATCCTTTCATACATCTGCACACCAGACAGCATTCACCAGATCAAGCCCCTAGGAGCCTGGTTCCTTTAATATTCGTGGTTCCCCTTGATTTTGGGCGTTCTGGGCGTTCTGGACGTGCTTGCTTTTGCGATTTATGGATCGTAATGATTCCTCTACTTCATCCACACGTGAGGCAGCGATCATTGCTTGAAAATGGTTGATATTCAAGAATATATATTTCTGACCATATATAGCCACAAGTACTGTTGATGCCCAACTTGCTTACGATTGCCTAAACTCCGTTGCTTTGAATGCATCTGCCGCAACAGATCTTGTCGAGAGTATTTTGCCATTTGTAGAATGGCAGACAGGTATGAACCACTTCTCCAAGCCCTTCAAAATGCCTCGAGAACCATTGGTGTTCTGGTGTTGACGAGAATCAGATACCTCATACCTAAAGAATCCGCCTTCAAGCTATCTTATGCCAGCATTTGATGTTTGGGGAAGCCTGGATACCATCTTGACCAATATCAAGACTGGCGTATATGAGAATGAATACAATTTCCAGGCCGATCTCTTCAGAACCTTCAATCTTGCTCATGATGGCCATTTCCGATTCGTACCAGATTTACTTTCCGAGGCATTGGCGTTTCGCAGATCAGTGTCATTGGTGTCTATCAGCACAGATGGTGTTGAAGTTCCAAAAGTATACGTTCAAAGTAAGTATTTCAAGAAACGTCGAATCGAGGATCTGAATTGACGCTCGCAGGTGACATCGTGACATTGAATGCCTTAAATTCCTCAATTGGAACATCTTCGACGTCTGCTGTAACTCAGATCAATGGTCAAGATGTATATGACTTTTTGAACGCTTGGGCTCAGCTTGGCTTTCTTCAAGACCCTGATGCTCTGTACAACAGCGTTTTTTACGAAATGGCATACGACGCACAGTCTCTCGACGATCGATGGACTGGGTACTTTGCAGGCAGTGGCCGTTTTGGAAACATCTATCCTGGCGTCAATACCACGATAGAATTTGAGAATGGAACGATTTCGACTTATCCTAATTATGCCGAGGTGATTGGAAATTTTACCGGTGTGGTTGATGGTAACTCGTTTTATCAGACTTTCTGTACCGGACCGCATGTGGTTCCAATCCCCGATAATGTTACAATTCCAATTCCCACACCTCCTTCTTTGCCTCCTACCGGAAACCCACCTGCATACGGATACCCGACACCCATAATAATTACTTCCGACCAACAGGCGTCCGGATATTTTCTCGATGGCTCGGCATACGAGGATGTGGCCGTGCTCAGTATGCTCTCATTCGAACCCTACTATCCCATCGAATTTCAATCTGCAGTTCAGACATTCTTCGCGGAGGCTGCAGCAGCTGGAAAGACCAAATTGGTGATTGATCTCTCGGGTAATGGAGGAGGGGTGATCCTCCTTGGATATGATGTATTCCGTCAACTCTTCCCTGAGGTAGTCCAGGACGGCTACACGCAGTTCCGAGAAAATGAAGCCTTCAATATTCTCAGTGAGCAAACTTCGTCCTTGTCGAAGAATTTCTCGATCGACACTGCAGACGACGAACAGGTCTTCCTCTACGAATCAGTACCGAACTATCAATTTAGCTTGAACTTGACAGATGAAAACTTCCTGGACTATAACGACATGTTTATTCCGCATCCTCGAAATGGAGACAATTTCACAAATTACTTGAGATGGAATCTTACTGATCCACTGACTACCACCAATTCTTCTTGGGGGATTGGAATGACCATTACAGGCTATGGGGATCGACAGAATTTCTCGCAGCCTTTTGCGGCTGAGGACATCATCATGGTAAGATAGTTGACTGTTTCAGTGTATGAGAGCCTGTTGCTAACCGAGAAAAGCTCTATGATGGAGCTTGTGCGTCCACATGCACTCTATTTAGTGAGTTCATGAGAACCCAAGCAGGTGTCAAATCTATCATGATGGGCGGTCGACCCAGCACATCAACCATTCAAGCAATTGGGGGTGTCAAAGGCGCGAACAACTATCCATTTGGATATATTCAGGAACTCGCACGAGCAGTACTCTCAAACGCCTCCCCAGAACAAAGTGCAAATTGGACAGCGTTAACGGCGCTCACGGAACTGGCACAAAATCGGAGTACAGACAACTCGATCAATGTTCGAGATAACATTCTCCCAGATAACTTGGGTGATGGACTTCCAGCACAGTATGTTTATGAGGCAGCCGACTGCAGGCTGTTTTACACGGCAGAGATGATCACCGATGTAACAAGTATTTGGAAATCAGCCGCTGATGCAGCTTGGAATGGTAGCAAGTGTGTAGCAGGCAGCTTACCGCAAGTATATCAGACAACGGCTGAGAGGAAGAGAAGATCTGAAGAGCAGAAGGTGAGATCGAGGCACCTCAAACATATGTCGGTAGGAAAACGTCGAGCGAGGGTTATGTCAAGTGAAAAGTTGAGGCCTATACATGGAAGGAAAGTGCCACTATGAGTCGTAATTCTGTTGAACTCAGGTAGATCTCTGAATGGCTTTGAAGGGATGGGGAAAAAATGGAAAGGAACACCGAGACGAACTCAGCTCAATACTAGGGATGACTGCTCTCATGGCATCCGCGAAATCAGCGATGTGTTGACTTTTTATCCAATGAATATTAAATCCATTTTTTAAATAGAGAAAGAACCGTTCCCTCTGCCCTGGCATAATGTCGCTTTGCATTGGCTCCAAGTCACACCTGGGCAGTTACTCGTAATGCACGTGACATAAACTCCACTAGCGGGAATGAATGTAAACAACAGCCGAATCCAAGAAGACCTCACAATCAGACGTAACGACTACGCAGAGCAATCTCCGACTACTATTTAAATCGCATTGCCTGATCTCGACACTCAGACTATAGATACAATCAATTGACGCGAAACCAACTCTGGGAGCGCCCGACAACGCCAGGATCGCGAAACCAATCCATACCCCGAATCTTCTATCATCCAACTAATGTACCGTACTGCAAAAGACCCTGATCAATGACTACCCTCGTACGAATGCGGAATCCCCTTGAAACTCTTAGCATGAGTCAACAGCCCACAGCGCGAAGACGAAGTAAGCGACTTGCTTGTAAGTATTTCAAAATCTAGACGTTTTGCGCCAAATAAGCCAGAATATCTCACGTAGGATGTGGGGAATTGCTGACATTCAGGATAGCATACGAGGAGGAAGATGGGGACTTTGTATTTACACGTGGGTCAAAACGAACAAAGACCGCACCCGCACCACCAGAGCCAACGCTTGTCCCAGCACCTGCACCGAGAAGGAAAAAAGAGAAAGAACGCGATGACGAGGCACCAATTCAACACAAAAAGATCCGTGGGCAGAAGATGAGCTTAACACCAAAACCGGAGAAGGAGGTCTCAAATGGGGCGAAACGCGGGGCAAAGAGCACGCGCTCATCCGCACGGAATGCAGATTATAGCATCAGTTCATCAGGTGTGGAAACTACAGATTATGACAGCATTGCCCTGGTCGGCGCAGCGAGTACGGATGATACAAATGCGTCTGTGGTGGAAACTAGCCAGCAACCCACCGTGATTGCCTTGCCATTTAGTGATACGCCCATAATAAATCGCAATAAGGAAATGAGGAAGAAGGGACCAGGAGTACGGAGAAGCAGTCTAGGATTGCGAGGGAGAAGGGCAAGCTCTCTCATAGATAATGGACATAGTGCTATCCCACATCGTGAAGTAGAGACGCCTGAGTTCTACAAGCATATTGAAGCGGATGGATTGAGTGAACCAAGGAGGATGAAGCAGCTCTTGACTTGGACGGGAGAACGGGCATTAGGAGAAAAACCGTCACATGGTGATCCAGACAGTGCAGCGATTTTAGCTGGTGAGACCTCTAGGCAATTCAAAGGGACGGAACTGACGATTAAAGCACGCGTGATAACAGAGTCACTCTTGAAGGATTTTGGAAACAAATCTGAGTTCTCGGACTGGTTCAATCGGGAAGAAAGAGTCCCTGCAAAAATCATTAAGAAACCCAATCCGAGAAATATCGAAATTGAGGAGAAGATTGCAGATTTAGAACCAAGAATACGGAAGTATGTACGAAGATGCTTTAGTGAAGATTTTTTTTATACTGACATTGCATTCTAGTTTAATAGAAGAGCGAGATCAGTGGAAAGCCTTAGCCAAGCCACCGCCTCAACTTCCGCCACTCTTTTCAGCCAAATCCGAACCCTTCAGCCCATCACAGGTTGACGCTTCGCTTCTTGACCCCGAACAAGCCGCCATACTCGCAGAGATTACTTCATCTTCATCCCAGGACATCAGAAATCAAGCTTCGGATCGAATAAGGACGATACAGTCGAATTTAGAATTCAATGTCGATCATTTCACAGATGGTATCCATAGATTAGAGCAATACCAAGAAACCGCCAGCCGAGTTGCCGACAAAATACTAGCGCTCAGCGCTGTGAGGTTAGAAGAGAGGGAAAAGAAAGAAAAAGAAGCAGTCGGCACGAGGGATATGCCTATACAAGAAGTATTACGAAGTCTGAGCCGGATATTACCTGCAGAAAGAAGTCGACTGTAGTGGAAATGTGTAATGTGAGACGAAAACATGTGGGAACTTCCTCGGAACCGGGTATATTCTCTTGGAATCGAGGACCGGAATGCTCAGGGATGGAATTTTGAAGAAACTAGACAGCAAGTGCTGTTTGGTAGCAGCATAGGAAGCGCAGGTGTTTTGGGAGGGTCTGTGAGGGCACTTTTTTGTACATATGGGAGTTACGAATCAGATGTCATGAGCTGAGATGGCTCTTCATGAAGTAATGCACGCATCTGAACTTCCTTCTCACGCTGCCTTTATATATACCCTTACTAGTTGCATCTTAAATCACCATCATAGAACCCAAGTCGAGTCCCCACTAGCAGGCATGGGTTGTTCTGAACATCGAAGATTGTGATTTCTAAGCTCATGAGGTCTGTCTATCCGGTCCGCCAAAACTCGGTCTCTCTGACGGTGGTATAATTACATCTTCCATACATACATGCTACGCAGTGCAATGGATACAGAGAACCGTATCCCAAACGCTAAAACGAAAACCTGTGCTCCAACCCATAACGGCAATGTATGTCTGATGTAATATTGCGCGTTTCCAAATAGAACAAAAGAAATGATGCGCTCTGCAATGCTATTGTATTTATTCTTGACAAAGCACTGTGTTCAAGGTATCGTTTAAGGCCGATGCGTGTAAGTGTGTGTGTGTATGTGTGTGTCCGTCCGGTGGATCATCATTCAAGTGATGTAGATGAAAGAAACAACCGAATGCTCCCTCGCTCCCTTCCCATCACCGACCATATCATATACTCCACCCCATCTCCACGCATCTCCAAAAGTCCTCCTCACGATCCTTCCTGCCTTCCTCCATCTCAAATCTACCCACTGATCCCCCTCCCCTTAACCGCCGCCGCCGCCGTCTCCAACGCCCGGTCAACCCCATCCCTCCTCGTCTTCACATTGCCCACCACGCCCTGGATGGCGCCCAGCCCGATACTGCCCACCAGCGGCGTGGCACCCAGCGGCCACGACCCCAGGGCGGTCGCGGCAAACGTCTGCGTGTAAGGTCCAAAGCTCGCTGTCGTTGTGCCATCGACCGTGTATAGCGAGTTCCCCTCCATCAGCGTCGGGTACTGTGTTGCTGCTGCGCTGACGCCCGCTACGACGCCGCCGCCTTGGGCTGCTTGGGCGTTGGTGAGGGGCAGGAGGAGAGCGGATAGCAAAGTGGGGAAGATCCAAGATGCGTGCATTCTTTTGAAGTGAGGGGTGGTTGCGCTGGAATGGGCTAGGGGGGAGAAGAAGTGTATCGCTATGCGCGGTCAGGGTTGAACCGGGGTGGTAGGTGTTTACTCGCGCGAGCTTATCGAGATCGTCGATTCAAAGATGGTGGTTGTTGTAGTAGGGGATACGTAGAGATTCGGGATCGGATGGCAATGAATTGATTGTTCAGGGGGGAGTTTGAGAATGAGCGTTGTCCACCAAGATCAAGTTTGAGAGCAGTTTACGCCTTTCAGGGGTTCCTTGTGTGGCTGCGTGGCTGACGGAGTCTCGCCATGTGACTCCAATCATGATTACCACGTGCCGGGACCCAAATGGGGAAGCGAACAATTCTCAAGCTTCGTGCTACGACGTTCAGTTTTGATATTCTGATTGTAGTGCATGCTCAGTGCATGCACCATGAAGGAGCGGCCCATCGATTCGATCTTCCCCCTTCCCCCTTCCAGCTTCCAGTTCGGCCGTGACATCTTCTTCCTCTCGGGCTTTCCAGCGCTTACCTCCTCGTACTTGTCCTGTCCCAGCCAATGCTTCAAGCCTCACCTCAGCGCAACGCCAGATGTAGGCTTCTAGCGGGCTTCGAGAAGAATAATGCCACCACGTCAGAGTTTGTTTCCGTCTCACCGCTGCAGCCGCCCACATGACACCCTGATTCACGCTCTTGATTCGCTTCCCGGGATCTCGGGTTGTTCGTGGCTTTTGTGGATGCTGTAGGCAACGCTGGGATACGACTTGACTCTTTACGGTGTCGTCCTATCACCCATCACACCGTACCGGTTTCTGCTTGCCACGGCCGCTGACGACGTTGGCGCGGCGCTGCATGTCGGCCGGCGGGGAATAGGGACCGAGAGAAGAGTCTGACATCCTTTCGACAATGTCGCAGAGAGGGGCCCATTCCTGGGAAGCCTTGGGAGGGAAGGGAGGCGGGATGGATTCATGGAACACGTCCATGCGCGAGGAGCTTCTCTCCCACTGTTCTCGTCCCCCTGTTCTCGTGTGACGAAAGTCTGTCTGAGCCTAATGCAACGCTAGAATGCGCCTAGAATGTTGGAAAGCAGCTACTGCAGTATCGTCTCTCGGATCTGATAGGGGGCGTGCTTTTGGAGACGAACTCGAATTCTCCGTCGAGGCGAAGGAATGTGGAAAGGGGGGTGGAATGTGGAATGTTGGATGTGGAATGTTGGCGGGGGAATGTCGACGGCAGCCCTGTACCTTTTATTTTTATCTCTCCATCGTGGAACAGGAGAAGCTGTCCAGCATTTTTGCTCTGCGCCCGGCGTGGGGATTCGGTGTGTGCGTCCTTCCCAAGGCCGTGGAATCCCTCATGGGCCCCTCTCATTGCCCTGGAGCCAACCGCCGCGTCGACTTTGCCACCAGTTTGCGCCGTCTTGCCCCTCACGGCCTAGTGGCCTAGTGCTGCGCTACTCGCCCGTTGACTTGCGCGCTAAGGTCGTCGCATCAAGGCCGAATGCCTTTCCTTTTCCTCCACTCCCTCCCATATCGCCACCTGGTATCATTCTTATTCTGATTGCTTACAAACAGTCCACCTCTCGAGACGCTTCGTGACGACTCGGTCGTTCAAGCTACATTGCCTCCCGGGACGAAGACTTATGACGGCATCCATGCAAACGGCTCATACTCGGTCTCTTCCATATCTCTCCCGTCGACCCCCTCGCTCGCTCAGCTTGCGTCAAGCCACGGCGGTTTGTCTCTGAATGGGCTCATAAATCCTTCCCTTCTCCCTCGAGGTCACAATCTATTGCGTCGCAGGAAAGATCAGGAAAGATCAGGAAAGATCATTTCATGATGTTCGAGCATTTTACTTTTGGCGCCCAAGCTCAGACACGATTAGAGGAAGATGTATCTGCGTCACCTACAGATACCTCTTTCTCCTCGCCACTCGAACCGGCCCCCACGTCAGGCTTTGGCGACTTCTCCCACAACAAGTCACAATCTGGGATAAGTGAAATCGTTCACAGGTTGAGCCAACAAAATCTACGACAAGCCGAACAAGACATACCGGTTGCTTCATGGGAATGCTCGGTCCCGAGTCCGCCTCGAGAGCAGGATGAAGAGATGGCCATCGTCACACGTATATCAGACTACCAGTCCGTGCCGTCAACACCAATCCTTTCATCACCTCGATCATCCAACGTAGCTTGCAGACGGTTGCAACGACAACTAAACGCACAACTGCACAACTGCAATTCTCACGTCCGAGATATAAACACCCTGGTTGAAGAAATGATCGCTACAAACTCACAATGCACACTGCATTCCTCAACCCAAGACCTCTCACTACCACCCGTAACATCATGGCAGCTGGGGATGGGAATCAAAGTCGATACGAGGATCTTCGCAGAGAGGCATATTACACCCGAAGAGGATGAAGGATTCGGTGAGCCCGAGGAGTGGAGCGTGGAGGATGAGATGACGTTGCGGAGAGCGAGCGCTCCCACGGGCATCAAGAAGTTAAATACGTTCCGATGGCGCACCAGCGCGGATTGCGTTACGACGAGGGAGAAGGTCAGGAGTGTGCCACGGATGAGGAAGCGGAAGCATCACAAGCTTTCCGAACAAAGGGTTTAAAATGGTGTATTGGATTGTATTTATGGGATGAGGCTGGGCTGGGCTGGAATGGATTGTTTTTATGGGACGCTTAGGGCTAGATTTCCTGGATGGGTTCATATTATAGATAACGTTCCATGAGCCTCACGGCAGGGAAGGACACGTCTTCAGGATTGGATGGTCAATCTTAACAGATACTCGCCCAGTTGGCTGAGCTGTTACACTTGGGATGGATGAACTGGGATGTATGATGATATCACGTCCTTGATTGGGCCTTGTATAAGACAGATTGGAGAATGTGTATATAGGGTTATGTATGATCTTTTGGATGGATAATCAGCGCGTGCTCTGGCGCCCTCTCATTCAAGTTCCAACCGTTCTGAGTTTCCTTTCTGGGCTCGCGATTCTTAAGGCGAGGCTTGAGACCTAGATGTAAGGTGAGAGTGAGGAAGGGTGGATTGTTCGCATCGTGTTCCACAAGACTATGTAAGAAAGAAGAACTCTGCAACGCAATAAGTTTCCGCGCGGGAGATGATAATATTATTCAATCAACTTGTTCGCTACATTCAGAACCGCGATTTCGGGATTTTGGGAGCTTTGAAATCTCTGGGAAGGATTATTTGTAAATATTTAAAATATAAATATAGTGAGTTAGTAGAATGCCAGCAAGATATCTATCTACTTGTACACACATATATACTTTAACTAAATACCAAACAACAACAATAATAATAGCAATGAATTGCTTTCCACAAGTTTTAATGACTTCTATATTCGAGGGAGGCTCCTCCTATTATTTACTATTTTTATTATATCAATATAACAAATTTGTTCCATCCTCAACTTTTGCCTTTCTATATCATATTTTCAAAATCAAATGATTCAGTAATGATAGTTTTTTACAACACTACCCTCCCCAAAAGAGGGAATTTTCTCTTTCCTGTTCAGATCCATAGATAACATGGGTTCAATTCTGAAATGAAGTGATAAGGTAGGGAGGGGAGATGTGGTAGAGGCTCCTTTCCCAAGCCTTATAAAGGAAGGAAAAGTATGACCACGGACCGCTTCTGGGCGTGTTCTGTGACAGGATCGTACGTTTCTTCCCAGGCGATAAGAATGCGCATCTGGATCGCCTTTTCGAGTCTGGGTTTATCTCGGCTTCTGAATATTTGTGGCACCTGGTTGCATTTGGGGCCAGAATCCCGGTACCGTTAATTTTTTTTTAAGCTCAGAGTAGGTGGGATAAACGGCTTCCGCATCGCCGAGAAGAAGCTTGACTGTAGGATCGCTGGACTATTGATTCTGGACCAACCGTATGGGGTGTGGCGTCCACGGACGGATGGGCTAGGGCGAAAGAGGAAGGTTTCTAGAAGGCGTGTCATGTACTGCTTAGTAAGGATTTGCGCACTAGGTCGGCGTGTGGAACGTGGAACGTGCCGTGTGGAACGCCAATGACGACGCAAAGCCCGTTAGACCTTTTGCCGTTTGCAGGAATCACCGACGAGATACCGACCAAGGGAGACGAGAGATGGTTGTATCGATTG
>NCSK02000027.1:0-180346 GCA_002276475.2 Chlorociboria aeruginascens | reverse complement strand
CCCCCCCCCGGGTGCCCGGATCTCGCCACGGCCCCCGGCCCTCGACGACGACAAGTCAGAACCAGGGCCAGGTGAAGAGGAACCACGCCAGACCCGTGGGAATCGTGATCACGGTGTGGCATGTGGGACGGGATCCAAGAAGCGCTAGCCCGAGATCTTGTGCCGGCTTGGATGGCGCCGCTTCCTCGGTCTCGTTGACTCGTGTAGCGCCAGCGACGACGCCCCCGTACGCTCTCTGCCCTCGCTATAAGCCGGTGACGACGCGGTGCATCTTTAGAGCGGCGGAAGTGCTTGCGTTCCAGTGCCGGTGCGGTGTTCAGCTCAGCAAGAGCGGGACCTTCCCAGCGTGGAGCGTTCCTACGAAGTCGTTGTGAGACTTGCAATGCTTCATTCGCGTCATCACGGCCTCCATTCGGCCACGAAGACAGAACCGGCGAAACACTTGTCTACCGATACGATGCTTCTCGGCGCTCTTGGGCGTGGCTTCGAGACTATCATCGGCCAGCCGGCTTGTTGCGCACTTACGGGCGGGCGGGGAGGTCGATTCAGCCAGAGCCTGGACAGTGGAGTGGACGACGTCCTTTCTACGAGGACCACCTAGCGTACCGACTACATGTTTCCTCCTTGGATCCCCCATGCGGGAGGTGCGGGGTGGGTGGTGAGGAGGGCAAGATCGGTGAGATGGCGGATGGGCGAACCGGTGCCGCAAACGATACACTGACTCCGGATGCAGCGACGCTCGCGAGACAGCGGGGAATCAGGGGGGCCCTCGCGGACCAGGGCCGAAGGTATAGGTACCCTTCGGTCCTGGACGAAGTACGTTGTACAGTATAGAGGTCATGATGTCTATCTAATCGATAAGGGCCCGACGGCGTATAGGGACGCTGTAAGTGTCGCTGTTTAGCGTAAGAGTACATACTTAGCTACCAATTGACCAGATTTGCACGATCGACAAGACTATGATACTCGCACACTAGTCCCGTACCTCGTCTCGTTCGCCCGTACAATAATGCCCTGAGGATATTGAGAATCCGATCCCATCTCAGGGGTAATCGGTCGCCGTCGCCTATTCACAGCCTCACATGCACATGGACACGTGCTTGAATGCCGACAGCCCGCCCGCCGTAGGGACAGACCAAGGGAAGAGACCACAAGGGATATCAATTGTGATTACTAATAATAGTATTTATTAACTTATGATCATTAGTTATATGATTCGTATAATCTGGATCCCTCCGCGTCGAGCATTACATCTCTGCCTACCGTCGGAAAATATCGTAAAACCCCGTGCCGTGTATGCAGTTTTTGCATATATCATCACATCGGCTGACTGATGCACGCCTTCTTGTGGCACAACCCAGGTCGAGAGCACCGCATCTCACCTTCCATTCTCTACGATGCATGCATGCATGCGTGCGATGCAGCAGCTTTGGGATGCGCTCGCCAATCCTTGCGGGTGGTCTCGACGCTGCAGCGGTCCAACAAGCCATCGCAATGCTCGACGGACTCCAGGAGAAGCTTTCCATCGCAAGGCTCTCTCATCCGGACATTTGGCGTCTCTAAGCTAGCCCAAATACCGTGCTCTGCAGCTGCACAGAAGAAAATTTCCTCACCGTTCGTCGATTGAAAGATCTGCGAAGCATCTGCAATAAAAATGGGGTGGCGGCGGATCCGCCGAACAGAGCTTCGTCTTGACGTACACGATAGCAAGAAGAATTCTCGCAATAACGCTGGGCCATCGTCGAGATGACGTTCTCATCAAATGCCGTTTCAAGAGCTTATTCCCTTTGGTTTGTGCCAAGCACAACTTTGAAACACACGCGAAACCGCAGTCCTCAGGCGTGGACATTTGTCAACGGCATCCTACGCGGAGAACCATCTTCATTTGGAATAGTGAACTGAACCTCACTCTCCATTTTCTACACCTCTCCTATTATATCTGAGACGGAAGGGTTGATACTCTGCTTTGAAGAAGGTGTGACCCAAAATAGCTTCTCTAGCGAAGTCATATACAAGTGGTGTGAATGGGATGAAAGGGAGGGAGGTTTTCCCATCCAGTACATAGATTAAGTTCTCCTTGAGAAACCTTTACAATGACTGGTGACAAGTAGTCTCGTCCTGGGTTTTCATCTGCTGGTAGGGAGGCCATACTACATCGTGAAATACGGTATCTCTCCCCGAATAGTAGAACTCGACTATATTACTATCTTCAACCCACGACTAGGCACAAAAAGTGTGTTTCTTTCCGCTCTATCCCTGTCAGGACTTGATTGGATGCCTTCTTTTCGTCAGAAACAACCACTGGGGTCCAAAGTTTATGTTGGAACCTTCACCGCATCCAATAGATATATAAGGCTCTCAAACCTATGTCAAACACCTGGCCGTGGCGACATCGGCTTATTACCTTCTCTGTGTTGCTCATCATGCACAAGTAGCTCTACTTCATCACAATGATCTAGGATAGCCTGGTTACATTATTATCAAAAGATTCGTTTGTTGAAAAATGTGAGGTACTACTGTGCCAAACTGACTCGAAAAACCTTCTTCTCCACAACCCGAGTTCCGAACCGTCTCACGCTTCAAACAGCATATTCGTCAGTAGTGCCGCAGAACAAAATGATCAGAAACCCAAGCACTCAATATTTTCAAATAATAATGCTCCTAATAATAATCTCTCGAATCAATAGTATCACTAAAAATCTGGCTCACACCATCGATGCAAACCTCTTATATAACGACTTACGTCACCATTCAAGCACCATACAGCCACTGGTCAAACCGACGCCGATTGGTTTTAAGCTGTCACCATTATTGACTTCAAAATCCCTCAACAATGCGAGACTTGTCTCCCTCGGAAAATAAAAGAACATCCTGTCACTCACGGCATATCACGCAACGCTTGGACCTGTTCTTGGCATCACATACCGGCTCCCATCACTATGAAGACCTGCGATGGCTTTTGCGATAATAATCATCTATTATATATTCCCCCAATTCGATCTAGACCTCCTTTGATCACATATTTGGTAGGTAGTCCAAGGAAAAAGCTGAGAAGGATGCTAGTCTGCAGCGGAGAAGGAGCACGGTCTCGATCATTATTACAGCGGGTTAATAAAACGGTTGGTTTATGTACATGCAGGCACGCTCAAAGCGTAGAATCAGGGATATGTGCATGCATACTCACACCCCTTAGTCAACAATCCTTACGGCATATTGAAGATACTATTGCATTGTGGCAACGATGCGGGCACTTTAAAGTGGTCTAGAGTAGACCAATGTTTCAAGAAGGTGGTGCTTGCAAACAAACTACACAGATTCGGAGCTTATGAAATTTATAAAATGGGGAATGGGATGTATATGATAAAATCGGGGCAGGAGAGTAGGTAAGTGACCCATCTGCTTATCCCCCTTTTTCATCGTTCTCCTTTCTTTTACTTTGAGTTGTAATTCCAATACCAACCTCTCTCCTTTTTAGAGTGTGCACCAAGCGAATGCTTTAGCCTATAATACCATAAATATAGGCGGAGCGGGTGCATTGCAGTGTCCGATTTATTAGATTTTCGATATACTTCGTTACCGCATTATTTTCATCTTAGATCCCGCTCAGCTCATTATCTTTTCATGGAGATGCAGACCCTATATGTCGGAAGTCTCGGAATATGTGAACCAAGATGCAGGAGACAAAGTAGGTCACGTTATTCGACCTGTTTAAGTTTCAATCAATTTAATATGACTCTTACCAGCGTTACGTTATTCTAAAGCATTACTATTTCAACAGCACATATGAATCGAATTCTTATCAACAAGCTCGTCTGAAACCTATACTCCAGATGCATCGATACATCACTAAAAATCGCAAGTCGCGCGATTGGCTTTTCCTCTGTATCTCCTACACCTAGATGCAGCCACGATTTTGTTGCTATCTCCATTTGATCGAGGCGGGATATAGTTCCAGGCCTGGTATGAGCCCAGGCTTGCTGGCAAAAATCAAAATGCGGCTGGTACATCTGCCTAAAGGCATATATGTTCAAGGCCCGTTCCGTCGAGCGCGCAGGAAGAATTATTCATTTAAGTTGCGTGATCCGAATTCCGAACCTGCAGCGAAGTTCAAACTCGATGTATTGGTGCGCTTTTGGGCCGGGAAAATGTTTGTGGGGATATGGCAGAATCAAGGGAGCTCAGAGTGATGTTATAAGCTTGGTAGCGAACATAGATATGCAAGTTCATATTTACATAGCATTTTGTGGGGAGCGCTATGTTCTGACCCATCTGATCGACCCAGCCCTGTGAAAGAGGGTGTGCTGACAATTGGTTGGATAAGCCATTTGAGAATCATATCGCAGATATACTTTGGGCTGCAGTGAGATACAGTGAGATTGCGGATGTTGCCGATGGATTGCGTACGCTCAACGTGGCTATATAGCCTATATATCACTATACAGTTTGCGAGTCAAGTTATTCTTTAGGACTTAAAATCCAGGGTTCTGGACGTGATGACTCTTTAAGATGTAAGGCTTATTTTTATAGGTTTAAGACTCGATAATACATAGTGAAAAAATGTGGAAGTTAAAAAGAGTTATAGTTATGTGCTTTGAACATAATTTTTCGGGAGAATATCCTTTGTTCAGAGACTCCAACACAGCAATACTATGACCATACAATCAATTCCATAATTTAAGATCTTCTTCTCTCATACTTCATCTTAAAATAGCATTGAATCACATGACACACATTTGCCCCAACATCGCAACTTCCCTCTATTTTTTAAATTCACCACCTCATTCAAATACCAATCATCTAACTCATTAGCACCACGTCCTTTCCATCACAAGCATTCACCAAGACTCTATCAATAGGTTCTTAACCCTTACACTTCTTATATGAAGCTTTCAATTCCTAGAAATTGAAGCTCAAGCTCAATGCGCTCTACAGACGTAATCTTCCCGCTTCTCGGGGGCACTTTTATTAGCCCCCTTTCAATAGTAACCTCGGCCCGGGCTCTATGAGGAGTTCCAAACTCTGTCCCTATAGAGTTGGGAGAATCGATAGTATTCCATTCCCGGCGCGATCGCGCTATGGCTTCATTTCCGTGGTTTTTGTTCTGCATCTTTCACGAGGGGGCTTTCCTTGCTAGAGATGTGGGTATGACCGGTTTGCAAGCGGGGAAATGATGCGTATTCTTCTGGCAGAGCTGTAATTCTGTCAAATAATGTACGATGAAAACAAGCTTGTTCTTGGCTTTCAATCTAGATCTCTGTCATTCTTCTACGTGATTTCACTCCTCTAGCTCGCAAATGCCTCGTGGCCATGACAGTTTCATGGTCCGTTAGAAGCACCAAGTGATGAAATGGCGCCGGCGTCACACTATACATATTTTAGCTTCAAAATACTAGATCGTGGGTCGGAGAATTCGGGTCTTTTTAGCGGCAATGATTACGAGTCCTTTATAAGACATCAGCATACTACTTGTGATGCTTACCTTTTCTTATACCAGATATTCTTGGATTTCCTTCTCAAAGTTTCTCAATACAAAATGCAAGATGGTATCACTTGGAGTTTTGAAATGCTCTTTAGATTATGGCGAGAAGTATTGGATGAATAATGCTCCGGCGTCACACCACAAGCGTGGTCACCGCATGTCAACGCGCCGTGAGATATCCCGGTTGTCCGGTTTCATTCCCCTTTCCAAATCTACAATACCCTTTTGCGTAGCACCGATCCACAACTGATGGTTTGTGGAGCTACCACTCCAAACTAGGGCAACTTCATTTCCCACATGGGCCGCTTCAGCTAGAGGTCTAGATAGGAGTATATGCAAACTAGTTAAACGACAGAGCTTATCATTCTATTTCATAGTGCAGCAGGTATAGTTTAGTTTAATGCTGCGGTGCTGATCATGAACTAACTTCCTGATCGCCAGATCTTCTTTTGGATGATTCATTTCGATCTGCTTCCGCGTGCGGTATTATTAGAGGCATCATCCCGCCAATTCCTTATTCCCCCATTACATTTGCTGGTTTTATTCAATTGGATCCGAAGCTGCAATTCTGATACCAAACCCTTCTGTAGATCATTCCTAATATTGAACAATAGTGCTAATTCATGTCTAAGATCTATTGTTTCTAGAAACCTTTTAGGACCGAACTCGTATCGAATTTAATATAAAAAAGTCTTCTAGACCGAGTCAAAAATAACAATATGCATTTAGTGCACAAGTAAAAATCATTCCAACTTGGCACAAATTCGATATAAGAACGGGGGCCCCCTATTTAAGAATCTTTAAGCGATAGTATCCAGTAACATAACAAAAATAAAATGAGAACCAATCATATGAACAATATTAATAGAAAATAATATCACTAATTCCACCTTAATTCCGCCGAGGCTCTCTCATTCCGCATCATTCGTTTAAATTAAAAAAGAAAAAACAGGAACGCCCAAGCTGAATAGCCCATAGCTGAAACCGCTGGCTTAAAAAAATGGAGGCGGCACGCCACTAGACCGATCCCCGTGCTTAGTGAAGCCTCCTCGGGTTTTGTTTCCAGATCTATGGGTATGGTATGGCTAGAGGCTTGGCTTTTCAGCCTCCGTTCTTCTTCAATGGGGACTTTTATATGGGGCTCGTTTATTCTCTCGCCTGTTGACGATGTGTGGGTTTCAGGGGTTGTTTGGAGAATGTGTGTGCAATGGTTATGGTTGTGTTTCCTGCCTTGCAATGTCTTACTGTACGGTACCCTGGGGAGGGGAAGGGGAGAGAGGGGTCCGGCTTACATTTACAACGTACAGTTACTACTGGAGACAGGGAGGGCCTGAGAACCCGGTAGGAAGTATACAAGGAGGCCTTTGCTTTTTACAGTATAGCTCCGTGGATCTACGGAGTAGTGCGGCGGAGAACATAACTGTACTGTACGAAGCATTATTGCTGTGCCTCTGTGAGATGGTTTTGATACGAAGTAAATGATGGCAGCGAGAGGTTTGTGCTTTCTATGTATAGAATAGGATCTTTTTGGCGAGTATCTACGAAACAATACCTAGCATTGTTTTCCAGGGCATTCTGTTACCCATGATTGGATTAATGGGAGATTTACTCATTTATTTATTGCTAGACCATATATAGGAATTTTTGCCGGAAGTACGTTTTGATTCTTCTTCATTATATTTTCATAAATGCATATTATTTCATTGCTAGTTCCAAATGATAGAACAACATTTTTCCTTCCTTTCTTTTTTTCATATATAAAATATAGAATTAAAATGGGAAGATTTCTCTGTTCTGACTGCAATTTAGTTGTCGGATCTTTGCAACTCAATTTGAATCCATTTTTCACCAATTCCTCCCCCCCCCCCCCAAAACGTTATTCCACTCCAGAATAAACTATTCGTTTTGATATACTTTTGCATAGAGGAAAGGGAAGAAATATATAATTGATTATGAGATAGGATATTGATAAGAATACAGTTTAGGAAAGAAGGGAGAGAAAAGAGACTGGCTGTTATATAAGAATCGGGAAAATTACATTTAGTTTATTAATTCCATGAACGGAGCTATTTTTCAACGTTTAATTTTGGTATAACGTAATGTTGTAGTAGGCATTTATCTACTATTCTCGCAGTTCGGCGATTGTGTTTGCTTTCTTTGGATTTGTTGTTTGGTATGGCGTAGGATTATGCCTTATATTCATTTGGACGATATTTCCTGAAAGTTTCTATACAATCATAAAAATAAACATATATCTAACCCGATACTTTTGTAAATCCCTCTTTCACCTTTACTCCGCTCCAGACTTCTAATATCTCTCAAAACCCACCAAACCCAGCATATTTCCAACCTAAAAACTACTCGCCAAGCGCGCCTCTCCCCTCTCCTTAATACAACCGTGAATCAAAGTCAAATCCCTCTAAATCCTCCCCTTTTCCCCAATTCTCCACGTCACCCAATTTTCCCGAAATCCTAATCCTCTCCCTCCCAATCCTCTCCTCGCTTTCCCTACCCCATTCCCTACTCAATTCCCAAAAAGCTCTCGCATCCCCATTCAACTCTACCCCTTTCTTGATATCTGGGCATTTGATTACTATCCCATTTTTTCCCCACGTAATTTGGTCGATGTCTACGCTTTCTCCGCTTCGGCCTTGCAGGATGGTGATACCCTCGCTTATATGGTGGGCTCTCTGGGAGGGAATCGTGGTTTCATCAGAAACAGCGAGCATTTCTTGGCTGAAGGAGGGAGGGTATGAGGCAAGGCTTTGAAAGTGGGAGAAATGGCATGAGTGCGGGACGACGGGGGATTGGGCGGAGAGCAGGCGTTGTCGCCGTTTGTGCCTGGTGAGGAAGAGCATAAAGCAGATGACTAGAAAGAGTAGGAGAAAGGGGGTCAGGATTAGTGCGATAAGGGCGTTGGTGCTGAGGTGTTTGGGCGGTGGTGTGGTGGTAGGTGAGGTGATTGGAGAGGGGGGCCATGTGAGCGGAGTTGTAAGAACAGTAGTGAATGAGATTGAGGTGGATTTAGGTGTTGGTATGGGCGTGACTAGCGTTGTGGCACGACTGGTGGATGAAGTGTTGGTGCTCGATCGTATCGACGAGGATTTGAGTGCTGATACAAACGCTGATATGGGGGAGAGAGGCGATGTTGATATTGGTGTAGACAATTCTATAGGTACTACGCTGACAGTGGGAGATGAAGTTGGCGTAGAGATTGCCGTAGGGATGGCCAGTATAGAAGGGATTGAGGGTGAGAACTGTTTCGATAGCAGTGACGTGGAAGATATTGAGATTGGTGGAATTGGTGGAAATGTTGCTAAAGTTGATATCATTGAGCATTGAGAGAAATTCGGTGGACCTAAATCAGAGATATTGGAGAATCCCACACTATTTGATCTCGTCAGTTGTTTTTTAACTCGTGAAATTGAAGCCCGTTCACCTGTGACACTGTTTGATAATATCATTAACATTCGCTGTAAGATTAGCACAATTCGAGCACACAAAATATTTAAACTCACTGTCATTCCCCGACAGTTGACTGCTTCCCTCGCAATTTGGACGGCAACAATATAACCAATCAAGCATAGAACTTGGAGCAGAATACGACAGGAGACCACATATATCTGGGAAAGCCATGCTTGTGAATGTAGTCTTACAAGCAGATAAACAAGATGAGAGTGTAGGGTCTGATGTTTGAATAGGAATGGGTGAAGATACTTCTATCGTAGATAATGGTATGGAGATAGTCGTGGAATCCTGTTTTGATGTCGGCCGCAACCGATGGGTCCTTGTACGAGTGGGCATTGAATTCTCAGATCGGCCAAGAGGTGGCCAATTCCCCTTCGTAGACGAAGACATTTCCACACATACGCCAGAGATTGTATCGTTTCAATGGTAGATAATCGAAAAGACGTGGGAGATATTCCATCTTAAAGAAATTTTCGGGGTCCATCTCGGGGGTAAAACAACCCTATACCCCTCACCTCCCCCAAACCTGTAAGAGTAATGCTTGCGACATATGATTCCTGCAAGTAACGTGGCGATGAACACTCTATTTCAAAGACTCTTATTGCCTCGAGTCTGATTGTGCAACTTGATAAATCGGAAGATATGCAGGTCCCCATAATTGAAATAGATTGCGGTACTGTGATTGATAGGATCTCGGGAACTGCAACAAAGATTGTATGGTCTAGACTTCTGCGAGTACCCGTCTATGTTTGCATGTTACCCACAAGTCCTTCTATTATCGGGTTGCTTGAACCTCGTGACTCTTATGTGGTTTTGACTTTGGGCCTCAGTGATCAATTCGACTTTCAATATCTCTTTGTACACTTGACTTGAGGAATAGTACTCTGATGTCCAAGAAATTAGTATTGGACATGACGACGGCTAACAAATGTAATCTTTACTTATCACAATTTAGAAAGACCGGTGAACCCCCCTCCCCGAGGTGATTTGAGATCTGGCTAGGCTTATTCTGATCGGAAATGCAAACCTGTACTTGAGGTAAGTCTCAATTGCCAATGGAAAGGATAGAAGCGGGGTCGAGAGCACTATTCCTCCGGCTCCCCAGATTATAGTTCCAAGTAAATATTGAGGAGAGAAAAATTTAAACTCCACAGCTGGAATGAGTTCATGCTTAAGTTGAGAAATGACAGATTTCGGCAATCCCAGGGGTGGGGAGGATGATCTAAGTGGAGAAACAAGTTGATGACAACTAAAAACTAATAGGTGATGAGTGCAATAATCATGCATTGATAATTGCTGAACTGTGCACCTCTGTAATGGAGAGCTTTTNTTTTTGGTAGGACGAGAGGGTGACTACTCGGAATGTACACATAGTACATAAAAAAAACACCCGAAAGACACCCATTGAGGGAAGAGTCATCACGTGCTTTACGGCCCTTCAATATATCACGTGGAATCATCTGATCCTGATTTAATTCGAAAGGAAACCTTTATACGCGCTTAATTCTATTTCCAACCCTGCAAACAACGTGGGAAGATTGAAGAATTTTCTCCCAGAAGGATCACAGCACCCAGGAAGGCTCCGAACACCAATAAGCGATGCGATCATCCAAGATTCAATATTTAGGCTGACGTCTCCTGTATCCCTCCTGACTTGGGTCTGATATTGGAGGGTCTGAATAGAAAGGGAATGATTCGGAATGGCGGATCGTAGGGCATTACTAACACATCGTGTGCTCGTTACCATGTAGTTCCAGGATGGAGTCAACTTCTTTGTATGGAAGCATAATCTATCAGGCATGGGAGTGTGGCGACTCGTTGCTAGAGCGCAAAGAATACATTCCGTCGTAATGCCGTTCTAGGGAGAGAGGTAAGTAAACGGATCTGTCATGGTTGCACCTTCTAGACGCCCGGACCTCCTGTTGTCATGCTGGGAACACTGATGTGTGGCCAAGCTGTTCCGAAGCTCGAGATGTAAGTGGTGTATATTTTTGTTGATGGTTTGGTGGTTAGATATTTTTAAGTTGCCTAATTGCTGGGCTTAGTCATCCGCCCAAGACAAGCAGGTGGAGCACCAGGACCACCGAACCCGTCAACTCCCATCCCGAAACCTGCTTTCCTCCACGACACACTCGTATCGTACGAGCGGCTCACTGCCGTACCTAGATGATGTGGCCGGCGCCTCGGAGGGCGACGTGTTAGAGTTGAGGATGACGCGGGGGGAACTTGATGAGCTGCCCTTTAGAGCTTAGGGAGGGCATGAGGGGTGGTTTTTGGAGACGACGGTATGCCCCTCATGCGGTGAAACACGGGACCACGGGTTTGTCGGCCTATAAAACCCTTCTTCTGTCCTATTCGCTACTCTGCGCCATAAGGCTATCAATTTGCTACGTCTATTTTAAGAGGATGTCGGTGAGGTGGCGGCGATGGACTGGATCTTCTGCACTTACGAAATATATTTCTCTGTTTCCTGGTCTGGTCCACGGAAACAGTGTGTTGTCCCGTATGACCGCTAGCCACCGAAAGGCACCTTTTTAGGCTGCCCGAAAAAAACTGAATTTTACGATTCTGATTGGATCCTGATCCTAATCCAGCGGCACCCCAGATGATGTGAGGGTTTCGAGAACGGTAGAGTGCCTCATCATATCGAAGGGTTTCCAAAAAGGAAGACTTGGGTGTGACGTCGACCAATACTATTCTTTGCCCTCTTTCAACTACCGGGATTCTGGTTCGACAAAGAATACGAGCAGAACAATACAAAAAATAATGAGCCAAACTCCTGAAGGTAGCTAAATACGCGAATTTTGGGGGGACGTCAGCCATCCGAAAGGGGAGAAGTCCGGACTGATAATTCCAAACACGTCTGGCCTGCAAGACTATAAGTCTTTCATGAGCCCCTCCTTCTAAGATTCTGAGCGTCTCTTCTAGCCTAGTATGCTATAGACCAATCTTTTGTCTTCACAAGCAACTCTTTGGAAGTCAGTTCTTTCTACTTTGTATACATCATCACGTGCGGAACAATTCGTACGAGTCTGCAGTCTTCAGCCTTGCTGCCAACCCCCCACCTCACCAACATGCCTCAATCAAAGACTTCTATGAAAGCTGATAACGGTTCTATCACGAGGTAACATTCTATTTTTCTGCCTTGTCTCCTCCTGTCCTACGACTCGTTCTTTTCCCCCCCATCTTGCCTCTCCCACCAAAATCCTACCCCACACCGAAAGACATTGGTAAAGTTGTCAAAATCTCGTTGATTCTGATTTGGGGAATCGTAGCCCGGCAGAGGAACAGCTACCCCGGCCATCGATCCCAATAGTGTCTCATCCCGCCTACAACCTTACCCGCCACATGGCAGACAACGGACATACCCCGTTGGCATATCGTCAGCCTACCAGGATTGCAGATAGGGTCGATCTTATGCGCGATATAATTGCAGGTATCGAGACGCAGATCAATGGCTGACGGCCCTGCTCGTCAGCGGCATGGTTACACCCATTATCATGGTGAATCATGTCATACGTTACTGTAAGTGCAGCATTGTTTCCATGTGCAGCCTCATGACTTTGCTGATGTCTTCAGTGATCTTCCGAGGTCAAGAGTGTTCGAAACAAACCGGCTGAGGAAAGCTGGAAGAAACTCTATTCTCCAACAAGGCTTGCCATTTTGACCCCGATGTACTTTGTTATCCCACCTCCTCACATGGCAGTTCTACATGAGCACCATGATTTTTTCCTGGCTTCTCAACATCCGTCTGATTCCCCTACTTTTCGTCGCCTCGCGTACAAATATGCTATGCCAGCTCGGATGTGGCGGCACGGTATTCACTCGTTTTTGGAACTCCTTAGGCATAGGATACCAGCTTCTTTATATGCTTTCATTCATCTACCTAATGTACTCAATGATGGCGTTGCATTTCGAAAGCTATACTATCATTTCAAGATACTTGGATGGAATGTTTCGGTGATCAACGTCGCTATAGAATGGCGATTGAGGACGATGGTATCAAAGACTGCGAAGTATGGATACAGGTAGCTCGACTTTGGTATTCAAAAGTCTCCGATAAGGCCTCGAAAACCGGGAGGCTGTACCATCACTTAGCAATCCTCGTGGGACCTAAGATGTTGGCAGGCATATCTCAAATTAGCCGCGATGGAAATATTTCCTATGATCTTCTTCGGCATTGTACCCAAGCTATCCGGAGTTTTTCCCGACACCCAACAAGTCAAGTCCATTTACCAGGAAACGGCTCTGTGCAGCGCCCAGAGACTTGGCTGGATACAACTGCCAACCCAACCCTGAAAGCGGGTTTTAAACATATCCGATCCTGGACCTTGATATATCTGGCCTACTTCTCCTCAGCCTTCGATATTTTCACAGCCAGGGGTCGCTGACGGAATTTAACTATATCTACCCCCGGAAAAATCAGTTACACGATTTAAGAACCGTCACCGACCTTTTCTGGTGTCTACCCTTTTCCTGATATCAAAGCGATCTGGGGAAATTTGAAACCATACATTCAAATTGGCAATATATACATCGAAGCCTATCCTTGTCCTTCAAGTTCGTGCTTTCCATCATTCGGCCCTCCAGTGCCATCCACCTCGTCCAATTTTAACCTCTTATCACAAACATTGCGAATAATACGGGTTCGAATAAGTACAAGTACTACCCGTAGCACAAACAGTCGACCCCGTATACCCTGTGCCACCACACTGTCCATATTTCGGAACCGTAGTCCCCGTACTGCTCGCCGACACCGTCGTGCTCGTCACCACGGCCGTCGTACTTGTCGGCGTAGTCGCGGTCCCCCCCAACACAGTAACAACAGCCGCATAAGCCGGATGCAGCGTGAAATCCGCATACCAAAGACAGGCGTCCCCCTGTCCGCTAAATGTGCTCGGAATCCAGGAATACTTATCCGTGTAATCCCAGAGCGTGATCCCGACGCAATCCGGTACGATCGCGAGGCAGGAACCGACAGTGTTGGCATAATCGGTAGATTGCTGCGCTAGTCCTGAGGTCGTCGGTGGAAGAGATGTGAATCTGATATCTAGTTCTGTATAGGCGACTTCGACGCCCAAAGCGGTGAACGATTTCAGATTCGAGGTTAGATCCGCGAGGGACGGTGTCTCCCCAACTATGAAATGGCCTTGGAGTCCTACACCATCGATTTTAATCCCTCTCGCTTTCAACGACGACACAAGGTTCAAAGCAGATGTGGCTTTGACGCCTGCATATTCGATGTTGTAGTCATTGTAATATAGTTTTACATCAGGGTCATATTGAGCTGCGGCCTCGAACGCAATAGGGATATATTCTGTGCCAATGGTGTTGTAGAAGACATCAGTGCGGTAGGTGCCGTCGTCATTGAAGGCTTCGTTCACGACATCCCAGGCGTAGCACTGCCCTTTATAATGCGTGACCTCATTCTTGATGTGGTTTTGGAGGACTGCGATTAGAGTTGCATTTGTCCAAGTGCCGCCCGATACCCAGGAAGGCAACTGATTATACCTAATTTGGAATCAATATGCATATCAAGCATCATCTAGAGCTTTGTTGTTCATACCAGCATAGATTATGACAGCGTACCAACTGACCATTATTCTTTGCGAAAGAAGTAATGACATCGCCTGTGTAAAAAAAAGGTATGAATCTTAAGCTCAGAACTCCCAAAATCCAAAGACTCGCTCTTACTTAAGAAAGGAACTCTAACATACCTTGTGTATAAGTAAATGTATTCTGACTCGGCTCTATGGCATCCCATTTCTGGCTATTGGCTGGCGTGATCTGCCCAAACTGACTGGCGTTGGATAAGATAGCTACGTATTGCGTATCCGTCAGCTCCGAATTATCAGTCGCGGAGCCGAAGTATTTGAAGCCCTTGGCCTGGGCCAGAGCATTGAGCTGCGCAAACGCTGAGGGCAGGATACTGAGCGCTGGGAAGAGGAATGAGAAATGCATGGTGGGAATACCAGGACGGGGATATCAAATTGAATAAAATCGAATAAAATAAAAGAACGAGGAAATTAAGTTCTTGGACATGGCGTGAAAGTGGGATATCGATTCCCTTTATTTGGAAAAGAAAACACAACCAGAAAACCGGAATAAATAAAATTTCTGTCCGGCTAATGATGCTACCGCTAATGTCCAAACGGTTCATACGCAAATGAAAATGCAAAATAACAGGATTCTAAATTCCCGGGCAAATGCATTTCAGCGCCATCAAACCCAAACGGCCCTCACAGCTCTGAAGATAGATAGAATAAGTGCGGCTGTAACGGATAAATGGATTCCTCGTCAGATGTAATCTTAATGTGGTTATATTAAAAAAAAGCTTGTTCTTAGCCGCTGGGTAGATCCCCTGTTTCGCGTGGGGAAAGGGCCGGCGTCGTGTTTCCACGCAACGGCGGTGCGGGGTGGAGTTGGCTTTGGAGGTCGCCGGGCCGGGTAGGCTAAATTAAGGGGGACATATAATAGGATAGATCTATTTTTATGGGAAGAGTGGGTTTGAATTTGTTCATGTTCGGGGAATTACAATTCAGGCAGGAGCTTTGATGCTGATATGTAAACTATTCCAAAAACTGTTTGCAGGGTTTTATTATTCATTTGAATCTGTTAAGGAGCAATATTTCCACTGAGAAATTTCTTGGAAATATAGTAAAATAATATTTGTGAAATATTAGAAAGGAGGTTCAAATAATAAATTAGAAAATTTGGAACCAGTAATAGGATAATTTGAAAGAGTAAGTTCTTATATTTTTTTACCTGAAAATAATTTTGGGGGGGGTCTGGGCTAGGTACAGAGAGGGATATGTTTTATGATTCCTATTATCCTGACACCGCTTTATAGATAGATAGATGCCATGGCCATGTATTTGGACGTGCAATCACATCAAACTATCTCCATCGCTATCATCCTCCAAGTCACTCCTCGACGCATCCGAACTGCCATCGGAATCATCATTATTTTCCAGGCTCGCGAGGACCTCAGATATATCCTCAGGCGTCCTTGAACCTGAGCCGTCATCTTGATTTGAGAAGTCATCTTGATTTGAGAAGTGCACTCTTTTCTCCAGATCCGCTTCTATTCCAGCATTGGGGAAGCCTGGGAAATTCGAGGAGCCCATGGCCGAAAGTGCATCAACTGCTGCTTGTGCTCGAGGATCTACTGTAACTTCGCTTTCGGCCTGCGCATCGGTATGAATAATTTCCTTGCTACCTACCTTCCTCGCAGTCGCAGTCGCAGTCGCAGCCGCTGGATGTTGCGAGGTTAATTTCCTCATCACCGTCATACTCCTCATCCGATATCTTCTCTTTCGCCTCCTTCGAAGTTGTCCATTCTCTTTACCCGCCTCCTTCTTATGCTTAGCCTCCTCCGCTGGAAACACACCAATCGGCCTCAAATCCGGCATCACTGTTATAATACAACTACTGCTCTTGCCCTCGTGATGATCCGGGGCTTCTAAAATCTCATCGAAAAGTACGTCAGGTACTCTTTTGCCGGCTTGAAGGGCCACGATTTTAGTCTTCATAATCGCTTTAATCTTCGCCCATGAACCATTACAATACCACCCACCCGCTACATGATCAAATTCGGTCCGTAGTTGGGCACCAGCGATTACACATCTGAGGAAAGTATCCGTAATATCGCATAATTGCCATAATTTCCCGTCAAGTTCTAGTGTCTTTCCATCAAATAAATGAGTCTGCTTTCCAGGAACGGGCATCGGATATTCGCTTCGCGGATCTTGCCAGGGGACCCCTTCATTCTCTTCTTGTCGGTACAATCTGAAAAATAACGTTTGGTAGATCCGATATTTAGGGTCCGTTCGAGGATCAAGTCCAAATTTTATGATCGCGTCGCGGAAAGGGCCATTGCGAAATTGATATGTGAGGAATGGTAAGGCGAATTTTATCATGTAGAGACCTGGGATGCCAGCGAGCTCGTTGAGAAGAGATCGTCGCGTCCAGATTGGACGGATGGCGAGGGCGTTGCGGATGGCATTTAGGAGGTTGAGGAAGAGAGGGTCGTTGGGTGGTGATAAGGAATATGATGTCGGGATTTCGAGTGCATCGGAGAAAGCTTTTTGCGAATCTAAACCAACACATTTATGTTTATTGATAAGAGAGGGGGCACCACTTGAGTCATAAACAAGGTCCAAATTTGGGTTTTGATGATATGCCCAGTTGAAAGGTACGGGATGGTTGGTAAACTTTGGTGGTATAGGAATCTCTTCATTTTCCTTCCAACCACGCGAGGGATTGAATGCAAACTTCTTGATCGATTCAACTGAATTTGTTAGCATGTCCGAAGAGAAAGGGGTGTGACTTACGATCGCCAGGGACAACTAGGTTATTGAATTTTTCGGTGAGGCCTCCCGGAACACTCGTTTGCTGGAAATCAGCCAGACCTGGACTGTTAGTATGCTTGAATAATTGCATATGGATGAAATACTTCGGAAACGATGTGTGGTATCAATTTCAGCCACAGGTTCGATTTTATAATTGCTCGAATTGTCTTTCAAAGTTCTCAAGAGCTTGCCTGGCCGATCAAGTCTAGAGTGCGATACATGGTCCACCGAAATACTTGACCCATCTCCATTATCAAGAGTGGTGGCCTTTCCGTCTCCGGTGTATGGGTCTTGAGATCCTCGTTTTCGTCTTCGTCCAGTTCGTTTTGGTACTGTGATTTTGAGGAGAAGATTGTTGGTCTGGGTACTTGTTGATAGGATGGCTCCACACGTGGGATCCGAAGGATGAAGATATAGTGGTATACATGCTTCGACGTCATTCGTCTCGAAAATCTACAGGAGTCAGTTTCTGCATGGATAAGTCACGAGATTTTGCACGTGATAAAGATTGATTGATATCGTATTGAAAGGTGAGAAGATGTATTTTTGAACTCACCCGCTTGGTATGGTTGCGTCCAAACGTTTCGAGTGCCTTGTCAATATCCTTGATTATCATGGGATGCTCAACTGCAACAACGTCTCTCGGTGGGATGGTAAAGATAGGAGCCTGATGAACCCCAGTCGCTGAAAGGGAGACAGATCCCACTCTTGTTGAATTTGATGCCATTTTGAAGAGTGCTATAGTTGCCAGTGATCCCTGATATTGAAAAGGGGGTTCCTGCTGGGGAATAGAACGACATCAAAATTAATAGTTGAAAGTTGCCGGACTAACGTCGTGGCTATTTCTGTTGCATCAAGTGTTGCCCAAATTATTAGGCGGAAAGCAGCCTTAGCGCGGAGGGGAAGATGAACCGCAGCTAACTCTTCGATTCATCAAATTGCAATTCAATTGAGATGTATTGATCCGCCAAACACCATCGCAACATTCACGACCCGCCCTTTGTGTCGGCCTTGAGGAGCTCGACGAGTGCTGCTTGTTCTGAGACCTCTATCTTCTATTTGTCCATTCCTTGTTTTCTAGAGTGAGGAATAGAAGATCCATTTCACAGCCCGCATCCCAACTCGAACAGCACCAAACACAACTCTTTTGACGCTCAAAGTCTGCTTGTCCTCTGCCCTCTATCCCTGGGACTTGGTGAGTGTGAATACTTCTCCACAGTAGGTCGAAGAATATAAGGCAGATCCACAGTTCGACTGACATCCAACGGCTATATAGATCCTAAAACACCCAACAACAATCAATCCCGATTCTACTTCGTCTACCGAATGTCCATATGAACTATTAGCGATTTTCATACCGCCCTGCTATTGCCAGGACTATTCTCAACCTTGTCCTATCCATGCAAACCGCTTCACCTCGAGACGTCAACAAACAGCAAATCGTTGCCCCATAAATCGTCTTGTTATCTCATGTAGCATAGGACTTGAGCTTTGAGTATTACAGCCTTCCTTCCATCGGAAATATTGTTCGGGGGATTGCTAGACACCAACAATATTATCGATCTATCCCCTCGAGCATAACCAACTTTCTAGTTGGCAACCTGGATTCCCTACCATTCGCCTGGACAACTCTGCGGACACAGATTTAGGATATCCAAAACATTTCGGTCTCGGCATAGAATACTTCGTCCATCTAGAGATATTCTCTAGAATATCTTCAAAATGAAGGGGTTCAGGCAGAAAGTTGTAAGTCATACTACAAGGACCGATATACCGTCGGGCGCCCATGTGAAAACATGCTAACCCATTCAGCATGAGCAGCTCTCGCGCGCAAAAGATCCGAACAAATCCTCAAAATCAAAAAATAAAGAGTCAAAAGACGGGACCTCTTCGCCATCACAATCTTCCTCGAGACAAACTCAGTCGCCCGTAGCCACACCCTCCTCTTCAACAACTGCGCTAAACGACTTGCGAAATAAGCCACTTCCTCCAAATGATGCTGCTGTGGCCCATGGCAGCCCTGCACTTCAACCACAGTCCGGGTCGATAAATCCTTTAAGTCCTAATCAGGTCGCTACTGCCCCAGATCGATTCAATGCAATGGGAAGTACATCGCCAAATGCAGGTGGACCAAATCGTCACGGCCAACTACCCCCAAGTGTGATTATTAGCCCAAGCGCACCTGTAAGTGACCCATGAACGATAATACGTCCGCGGCTAATACTTCTCTAGCATATTCCCCCTCCTGGAGCAGCAGAAACTATGCCCCACGATCTAGCCCCTCCAAAAGCAGGTCAAAAATCACTGATGTTTGACCGATTACAAACTACGCCTAAAGACGTCCCTGAAGGCATCAGAACTCCAAAGAGACAACATTCATCGAGATTTGACATTTCTCCGCAACGTGAACTCGAAAAGTTACCCGGCTTCCATGAAGTTCCCCCAAATCGTCGGCAGGATTTGTTCATGCAAAAGATCGATCAGTGCAATGTCATCTTTGATTTCAACGATGCTAGTGGCGATATGAAGTCAAAGGAGATCAAACGATTGGCATTACATGAGCTACTGGACTATGTCGCAAACAATCGACAAGTCATCACCGAAGCCATGTACCCAAGAGTGGTAGATATGTTCAGCAAGAATCTTTTCAGACCGATCCCACCTCCAATGAACCCTCAAGGAGAAGCGTTTGATCCAGAAGAAGATGAACCAGTCCTTGAAGTCGCATGGCCACATATTCAGGTTGTTTATGAATTCTTTCTTAGATTCATCGAGAGTCAAGATTTTAATACCAACATCGCCAAATCGTATATAGATCATAGCTTCGTTCTACAACTCCTGGAGCTCTTCGATTCCGAGGATCCAAGGGAGAGAGATTTCTTGAAGACGACCTTACACCGTATTTATGGCAAATTCTTGAATCTTCGATCATACATCAGAAGATCCATCAACAATGTCTTCTTCCAATTCACATACGAGACGGAACGATTCAATGGTATTGCTGAGCTGTTAGAGATACTTGGGTCCATCATCAATGGCTTTGCCCTACCACTAAAAGAGGAGCACAAGTTATTCCTGACCAGAGTGTTGATTCCTATGCACAAAGTCAGAAGCTTGAGCATGTATCATCCTCAGTTAGCATACTGCATAGTTCAATTCCTGGAGAAGGATGCGGTATTAACAGAAGAGGTAAGTTCTCTGTCTGAATCAAAGATAAAGCTGACTTTGTAAGGTCGTCCTCGGTTTGTTGAGATACTGGCCAAAGGTCAATAGTACCAAAGAGGTCATGTTTCTTAACGAAGTCGAGGATATTTTCGAGGTGATGGACCCAGCAGAATTTGCCAAAGTTCAAGAGCCCCTATTTCATCAACTCGCCAAGTCGGTTGCAAGCCCACATTTCCAAGTCGCAGAACGTGCCCTCTATTTCTGGAACAATGAATACTTTTGTAATCTTGTCAGCGATAACGTTGAGATTATCCTACCAATCATGTTTGCGCCTTTATATGAGAATTCAAAAGGCCATTGGAATCGGTATGTAGATGGCCTCCTTCTGAAAATCGCCCGCTAATAATTACAGAACAATTCATGGTATGGTCTACAATGCGATGAAGTTGTTCATGGAGATCAATCCTCAACTCTTTGATGATTGTTCACATGATTACACCGAACATCAAAACAATGCCGAGGCCCGACAGCAAGCAAGAGAAAAAAAATGGGCAGCTCTTACTGAACAAGCCAATCGATCAAAAATCAATGGAGTAGTTCGACCTCCAGCCGTTTCATCACCCTCTCGAAGCATCCCATTACGAATTGATGAGGTTGATCCAGTAGGGGAGGATAATCAAAAGAGACTTGACTCACTGAAACTTCAAGATGGAGATCGTCGAGAACGGCGACCAACTCATGATCGACAAAACTCGGTAGGCTCCTCCAGAAGCCAGCGATGATTATCGTTCGTTACTCTAGGCATTATTCAGTGTTTCAGGATTGGCCCAAGACGTGTTCGAGTTATTGTTTGTCACCCCGATAGAATTGTTTGGCTCACGCATCACCTCTTCATTTTCAGCATGTTGTCGTCTCAACGTCTCGTCTCAACGTCGAGCAAGCTCATCGACTCTATTCCCAGAATACAGACTTGGGTCTTCTTCCCCACAATCTGAAAGACGAACGTTTAGATTCTCATGCGACTAAAGATGATGAGACGAGGGATTTCCCGGTGGCTGATTCTGCAAATAATGGCTTCATCGATGAGCAGGTTAGCCATCTTTCTTAATGATGCGAATACACGGGAAGGAAGTGGATTGGCGTGACTTGACGAATAATGGTTACTTTTCATGCGAGAATTATGGGTCTGGGTTGGGGATTGATTAAAATAAGGATCGAGTACTTAGGAAGGAATACGAGGATGGATGGATGGATGAAAAGAAGCAGCCTCTTTCTTTTTCTATTTCTACTACCTTACTACCTTACTTACCTTACTTACCTCACTTACCTTACCTACCCTACCCGGTGAAAGCGTGATCTGCATACATGGCGAACTGACAAGCTATTCTATTCTCCTCTTGATATCCATATCCATATCTATATAATTCGTTGCAGTATTTTCTTTTGCATTTTCTTTTTAGTTTGGGTTTGGGTTTGAATTTAAGCAGGGTGGTATACAAATATAATAGGTAATAACTATTCAGTTCTGCAGGAAAAACAAAAGAAACAAAATAAATATAAGACAAATAAATGCATGGATGCATTGGAACTAGAAATAGAACTATCTATATATTTTATATTATATTACAGTGTATATTTAAGCTAGAGAGCTGAAAGTTAATATATAAATTACATAATTCCCACAAAAAAAAACTTATTAAAAAGTTTCTTCTTTTTTGGTTGATGGATTGGTTAATTCATCAATCTATTTATTTGACTTATTTATTAATATTGGAAAAAATAATACAAATATAAATTTTAAACCCACAATGAAAATGGCGGTTTGAATATTGTGATTTGTATCGATTCATAACTTTTATTTTCTATTCCAAACCCAAACCCCAAACTCCATCCTTGCCTAATAAACTTCAATAAATCCTACCGTACATCCATCCCTCTCCCTCGTGCACATATATTTACACACGTCTTACTTCATAAGAGGTATATCTAGGAGGTGATCTTGGTTGCTTCGTATAGGCTGCAGTACCAATAGGGGGTATGATGTGGATTTGGATATTGTATGCATTTAGATCCGATTCCTGTTTCTTTGCTGTGCATGTCTGTTTGTTGAGAGAGTCTTGGGGAATGAAGCTCTTTCTACCATCGGGTATGGTTGTTGCACTTATGTCCGATGCGAGACTTGCTTCTTTGTATCCTAAGACCCATTCTAGACCCTCGACTGCGGAACCTTCTAGTCGTGAGATCCTGCTCCAACTTCGTAGAGTCGTTTTCGTAGAGGCTAGCTGCCGGTAGTTCGATTTATTTTGAGATATTCATCTCGAGTACTCGGAGTCATTTGGTAACATCCCTCTACCCTGTCCCCTCCCCTCATAAAACCAGCACCAAAATGAGTAGGACTATCAGTATAAAAATCAATACCCAAACACAAACTCCACTCCACTTCTCCTCGTTCTTTCTAACTACCTCTCCCATCTTCTTCAACCCCCCCTGTAACCTCCCTCCAACCCTATCAGCCATTGAATCCACAACCTCTAGCATCTCCCTCTGCTCTTCTAGTTCCCTGCCCATCTCGCTAGCCTGCGCCCTCAAATTACCAATAGTATGAGATACGGAATCCAACTGTGTATCTTGTTCCGCAAACATTTGCACTTGTTGCTGCTCTTCAAATTCTCGATATGTATCTTCTTGGCCTTCCACGTATTCGGGCATCTGTCTCCCCTTCCCTTTGCCATTTCCATTGGGAGCAGTTTTATTAGATAACTCATCCTGCATATCTTCTATCTCCCCCGCCACTTCATCTACGAACCGTCGGCGGCGGCTCACTTCGTCGATCTCAAGCCCATATCTATACGGGTCGGATTGGACGGCGGCAACGGCATCTCGGAGATCGAGTAGGTCTTCAGAGAGGGTGGTGAGTGCAGCATTGAGCTCTGAGGTGGCGGATAGGAGTTCGGGGGAGGGGTTCGAGGGCGAGGGGAGCAAGGACTGGATTCGTAGGTAGGATGTGAAGAGTGGTCGGATGTGAGAGAGTTGTGTTTGTACGTCGCTGTGAGAGAGGGTGAGATTGGTATGGAAGATACAAGGGCGGCAGGGGCAAGGGTACGCCGGTCAGAGAAGGATATGAAGAGGGGGTGGGTAAGGATAAGGAGGGGTGTTGGGGTTGGGGTTGGCATAGGACTGCTCCAAGATAGGGGAAGGACAAGGGATGACATACGCTTGAACCTGGAGAAATGGATCCGACTCATTCGTAGAGTACATCATCTTGAAGGTGGCTCTTCGTTAGTTTGCCGGCTATGTTAGGCAGAAGGCGAGGAATCCGACGAGGCTGACTACCTAGTCTTTGGAACAGGTGTCTAGCCCAATAATGAGGGTTTTGTAGCATGTGTGATTTCAAAAGGGGAGAGGAGGACGTCACAACATATTGCTCGGCCCCGGAAACCGGTCTCATGGACAATGATGTGGGGGGCAAGAGTAAAAGGTCGAATGCTTGACGGGTAGCTGCAGATGTTTGAGGGTCTTAGTCTTAGTTTGGTAAGGTATGGGATGGGTTGGCTGGTTCTTGTACTTGTCTGTACACGAGGAGGTACAGCGGGTTGGAACCTGAAGCGCAAGGCAACACAAAGCTTTTTTGAATTGTTCCACAAGGCAACCAAAACATCCTCACCGTCTGGACAAATCACAATATCCACGTCTCTTCTCTCTTCGTCAGGTTCTGATATATGATCTGTCCAGCGCCATCATCCATGATCCAAGGTAGGAGACATGATTACGTGCGTGTTCGCCACCAATACGACTCATCTCTCATAGTTCAACAAGGACTCCGCATTAGTCCCATTGGACAGGACTGCGCAGTGCGCGCTCTATTGCCTTGTCTTGCGGGGGCTAGCCAAAGCTTACAGTCATATATAAAACTACTCTTCCATTCGCTCACTATATTTGTCCAGCATTGTGATTTAAGACTCCGTTCCGTCCTCCCTCCCTCTCTCTCTCTCTCTCCCTCTCTATTTCAGCATTTCCACCACAGCAGACATACAAGCAACCACCATTTTCCTGTCCAGCAGCGCCTTAGCACTGAACGTCTTGTTATTCGTTACCAGCTCATGCACTAGGGCTGCACAAGAGTACCATCTACAGCCTGTCTAAGGTTCCCCATTGCTGTACCCCCGGGTTTGTACACTCCGTATGGTGTGCATTCCTCAAGCTGCTGCAGCTGCTGCGTTGTACTTACAGGAAAGTAGAAATAGAACTGATCTATCACTTGCTGGTATTCTTTATCTTCCTTCAAGTATTATTCCAGAGGTGATTTTCCGCAACCGCATGAGATAATCTTCTAAGCGACTTTTGAGAAAGGGGTTATTATTTTAGAAGAGAAGCTCGTCTTCGATTATACTACGATTGAGTGGTCTAGATCTGACAGGTGGGAGTAGTGGGACTATGAGACAAACCATGGGAATTGGTTCCATGTTGGCCACTGCATTCCAATCGCAGAGCCCAATGAATGGATCAGATACCTCATCGACTTCAATCCTCGGATTACTACCAACTGCACTTCTGGAAGCCTTCATCCCAGGCTATGGATATATCCACAAATTCTTCCTCTACACCTTTGGATTCGATGTCACCGTTCTCGTGTCCTTGGGAGTGGTCTTCTGGCTGGGAGTAAGGATCGCCCGTTCAATCTATGCCTTGATTTGGAATGTCATCGTTTCGAATTACATGTCCGAAATCTCCATCAACAGTCACGATGAGATCCACGCCCATCTTATCCAATTCCTCGCTCACTCTTACAAAGCTAATTCAGCACGTCGTCTCCTGGCAGAAACCCCCTCCAAATCTGCATGGGAACTCGATAGCGAAGATACAGAGACTCCCGAAAGGACAGTTGACCCTGAGGGAAATATCAAATGGTTGAACTTCTCGAATCAAGAAGCCAAATGCGAACCGAGATTCACCCCTGCGATAGGAAGTCATAATTTCTGGCATGATGGGACATTTTTCCAATTGCGAAGACGCGAAGTCGCAGTATTCGATCAGCTTGGTGGCAATAGAGCCACTGCATTAAAAGACAAGGAAATTCTCACCCTTGCTTGTCTAGGTCGAACTACGGAACCGATTAAGAAATTGATCCAACTCGCTAAACGCGATTATCACCAAGGTCACAATGCAAAAACGATCATTAAACGACCAGCCCCCAAAGATATGCGCCGCTATGGAGGGAGAGGAAGTTGGATCAAGATTGCGGAGAGACCATGTCGTCCTATGAATACTGTTGTCCTGGATGAAAAGAAGAAGTTAGATGTCCTAGCTGACATCAACGAATATCTTAACCCAGCTACCGCACGCTGGTACGCTAATCGAGGTATTCCCTACCGCAGAGGTTACCTATTCTTCGGTCCTCACGGCTGTGGCAAATCTTCTCTTACATATGCATTGGCTGGTATATTTGGATTAGACATTCATGTCATCTCGCTTTTGGAACCTACGCTCACTGAAGAGGAATTAGGAACGCTGTTTACCAATTTACCAGCTAGATGTATTGTCCTTCTTGAGGACATCGATACCGCGGGTCTTAGAAGGAATGAGACGAAGATGAATGAAGGGCAGGGGCAAGGGAACAGCGGCGATTTGAATTTGGCGAATTTGACAAAGGCTTTGAAAAAGGCCAATGAGCAATCTGAAGAGGAGAGGAAGACGGGTATTTCCCTTGCTGGATTGTTGAATGTGAGTCTATTCCATTTTTGTCCATATTAATATACTAACAGGGATAGATCATAGATGGCGTAGCCTCCCACGAAGGTCGTGTCTTAGTCATGACCACAAATCGACCCGAAGCTCTCGATGAAGCACTCATCCGCCCAGGACGAGTAGACCATCAAGTTCCATTCAGCAACGCGACACAATATCAAACCAGAGAACTGTTCGAAAGAATGTATACTAACGACCTACCTCGTACTCGTCTCATTCCTACTTCCCCATCTGGCTCTGATAATCTCTCACTCCTCAATGGCATAACCAAATCAACGGAAACTCAATCCGAAGCCGACTTCACGCCGCCCCCCACACCTCTAGTAATCACCCCGGCGACATCTCTTCAAAAGAAAGTTGCAGGCGAAAGCATTCCGCCGGCAGAATTAAGCCTCATCGCCCGAGAATTCGCAAAGGAGATCCCGGATGGTATGTTGAGCCCGGCGGAGATTCAAGGGTTCCTACTCAAGCGAAAGAACGATCCTAGGAGAGCGGTCAGGGAGGTTGAGGAATGGGTTCGGGACATGAAGCGGGTGAAAGAGAGGGGTGAGAAATTTGCAGTTTGACTCTCATTGGCATAGGAAGAAGTTCTTACTGTGGTTTATGAATTAATGATCGATTGGGTGGCTTTTGTGATTTGGCAATGGATTTTACGATTTACGACATAGCACAGCGTAGTACAACATAGCGGTATTTGATTTGCGTAAGATCGATAGTTAGAGCAAAGTTCGTTTTAGGCATGCGATTAAAAAGCGCTTGATGCCAGTACTTGCTACAAACAAACAAAGTGCAATCGTATATAACAAAGAAAGATTTGGAGAATAATTACTTTTATAATTTTCTATTTCAAATGCAATCTGCCAAAGCCTTAAAATGGAGCCAAAACCTCTCGCTAAAAATTTCGAACCATCAAAACCAAGCCAACATGATATTTTCTTCAATTACCCTCCACCATGCTATGAAATCTACCCGCCCTTTCAAGCTCCTACACTACACTCAAAATCCTCTTTCTACGTACATAAAATCCTCTCAAACCCAACCACCAACCACCAACCCCAATCACCAACCACCAACCACCAACCACCAACCTGTTCGAGCGGCACCTTGCCCCAAGGTCTTCCTTTTTATATTCTTATTCTTTTTCTGCATCCTTCGCTTCGTTGCCCCTTATGCCGGCATCAAGCGTTTAGAAGAGCTGATTCCCTGGTATCCGTCTTCGTGGCCTCCATCGTCACACGCTCTTCGGCTCTGCACTTCCCATTGGATTCACTGTGGCCGAGCAGCTTATCTCTGGTAAGTGCATACAACATCTTGACGGAGGTAAGATATGCGTACATGTCCTCCTAACCCTTCTTCCCCAGAATTGCGTTAAATAGGCTTCCTCGATAATTTTCCGAGACACCTTGCCGATCCTACCATTTTTTTTCCCCCTCCCTCTCTCCCTCCCTCCCTCCCTCCTCCTTAGACCCTCGAAATTCCAGGTACAATATGGCTCCTCCAACTCCAAACGGCGACTCGGCACCCATGGATCATGGCCATGAGTTACGTCCCTCGCAAAAGCTCGCGCTCGCCCACGAAGCTCACCAAGCTACAATTGAAGATGTTCCCGATGAGGAGGACCTGAAGCATGGCGAACAACCTCTATCGGCGAGCATTCTTGAGTCGACCACTGATAGTGCAGCTGCTCCAGGGTGGGTGACACCGATGTCTCCCACAGATGCTGGGAAGCAGGAAGCGCCGACCAGCGGCAAGGAGAAGACCCATTTAGACCCAGACTGCACCGAACACTTCCCATCACTAGGCGGCTCTCCTCAGGCCCGGCCCGTCATTGCGCCGCCAACCTGGACGGTGAAGAAGCCGACCACAAATGGTGATGCCAATGGGTCCTCCACAAGTGGCACATCACAAGCATCTACTCCGACATCTGGCACGGCGACTCCTATATCTCCCGCGCCACCGTCAATCCCAAGAACGGGACCCCACCCAATGGCCATCCCGGGCCGTTTTGTTGAGAAATACCCATTACAGTCGGCAGACATTCTTCCGCGCAATCAGTTGAAGAAACCTATCCCAGATATCCTGAAAGATGTTAACAAGAAACTCAAAACCGTTGTGACGTTGTCAGCACCACAGGACAACCGTGTATGGCTTTCGGGAAGTGGCCCAAGCGAGTCGGTGGTGAGAAGAGCTTTGGCGGAGGTTGCAGATCAAATTGGTGCCAAGGTTAGCTAGCCGGTCTCCTCAAATCGGATTGGACTAATTTGAAAATAGCGAACGTCGAAAATCTCCATCCCTCGGTCTTCCAAGTCACATATAATTGGCAAAGGGGGGGTTACAATCAAGGCTATCTCGGAGAGGTGTAGAGCACGGATTTTCGTAAACAAGGATGATGCTTCCCCCCTGACCAATGAAGATGATGATTTAGTAGAGGTGCAGATTGAGGGCAATCCTCTAGCCATTATTTGGGCCAAAGAGGCCATCTCCCAGATTGCGGGTGAACGAGCAGCTAATATGAACACAAAACTGCGCGGGATTCCTGCCGAATTCTACCCATTTCTTGCTAGCGCCATGGAAAATACTAATGGCGTAGAAGTGCGGGTTCCTCCGCATTATAAGTGGACAGAGCAGCCTCCTCCACAACCGTCCACCGATGGTCAAGCTGTTGCATTTCTTCCAGCCGCAGGTGATAATCATATTATACTCTCTGGTGAACATGGAGCTATTCAAGCTGCGCGTGAGGAGATCCTCCGCCGTGCAAGAGAGCTTCAACGCCAATTAGCCCTAGAAAAGTTTCAAATACCGGCCGGTCGACACCAATTCATCGTTGGTGAAGCTGGCATCCCAGCCGATGAATTCTTCGCTCAAACAGGATGTGCAGTTATCCTACCCAGCAAGGCTGATGACCCTACTGTGACCATTGTTGGCCCCCCTAATCGGATTCCAGCCGCAGTGGTTACAGCGGAAACTCTGGCGAACAGTCCCGAAGGCAATACTGTCACCATTCCTCAAGACAAGGACGTCCCAGAACATGCATCGAACCTTGCCCGATATCTACGTGATCGTAGGGAGATTGAAAGAATAGAGAAGCTTCATCAATCTTACTTCTTTACCCCAACTACTGAGGATGGCTCAGCTATGTCCTGGGAGGTGTACTCTCGTGAGGAAATAAACAACCTTCGAGCGTTGAAAGAATTCAACAATATTCTGAATGGGCACCCCCCCTCGCGTATGATGAACGTTCCCGTGGATCCATTTTATCATGCGCATCTTACCAAGAATATCTCTCCTCGTGTCAAGCATGACTTCGGGGTTCACGTCGTCGTCCCTAAGAGATCAGGAGATGACGCTGTTCTCCTGGTTTTTGAGGGCTCCGGGGGGTCGGATCCCGATTTTCAAGTTGCTCGTGGTCATCCGAGTTCTAGAGACATTGCTATCTTTCAGAGAGGATTAGAAGATGCGAGAAAACATATCTTAGATATTATCAGCTCTCAAGCCAAGCTTGCAAGCGAGTCTATCGAAGTACCCTACATGTAAGGTGTTCTATGTTCTTCCGAGTGCTTTAAAATACTGATCCGACCAGATTCCACGACCGGCTTCGAAAATTTATTCTCCAGGAACAGCAGGCTCGAGATGCCGAACAGATACCTGTGCGTGTGACGAGCTCTGGTACCACAGTTACCCTTCGCGGCCCTGAACCTTCGGTGGAGGCATTGACTGCTAAAGTACATGCATTCCTGGAGCAGGCTATTCAAGATGAGAAGGAACGTGGCTTCACGTTGGAGTTTGATTTCCCTCAGAAACACGCAAATCAACTTATCGGCAAAGGAGGTAGCAAGATTCGTGAATTGCGGGAGACCTTTGACGTCGAAATACAAGTTGATGAGGGCAAGGTTGTGTTGAAAGGACCAAAAGCAAAAGCAGAAAAGGCGAAGACTCACATCGCTGCTCTTGGACGACAATGGGCTGATGAAACAACTCACATTCTCAAGATCGAGCCAAAGTTTCACCGTGAACTCATCGGTGCTCAAGGCAGCCAGGTCAACAAGCTACAGACACGATATAAAGTCCAGATCTATTTCCCCCATTCAGCTAAGCCACCAAGGGATGACCAGTCTAGTACTGATATTGCTAGCGACGTTGGACGCAGAGGCGGTCGACGTGAACAGGAACCCGATGAAGTAGTGGTCAAGGGACCGAAGAAGGGAGCCGATGAAGCAAGAGATGAGATACTTTCTCTGCTTCAATACTATAAGGATAATTCCAATTCTGCAACTGTTACCGTACAACAAAGCCAAATTCCATCACTCATTGGGCAACGCGGAGCTAGCATGGATGAACTTCGGACTTTGACAGGCGCAAAAATCGATGTCCCGAATGCCAGAGACTCTAAAGATCCATCTGGCAAGGTAGATATTCAGATTAAGGGCACCAAATCTCAAGTTGCTCAAGCAAAGAAGCTACTCGAACAGAAGAAACTCGTCTTTGACCAGACAGTTACCAAAACCATTGATGTGGACAAGAAACACCACAAGACCCTGATCGGTACTGGAGGTTAGTCTCCAAACTTGTCACTAGCCAATCCTACTAACATTTTGCAGGTGCAAATATTCGTGACATTATCACTAAATCTGGTGGATCTGATGATCGCCGGGAATCTGCTCGTACTGTGAAGTTTCCAGACGCCACATCCAGCTCAACAACCATCACTATTGAAGAAAAGCAGGACGTGGTTGATAAAATTCTCGCACTCATTCAGCAGACTATTTCCGAGCGAGACAACCAAACCACAGCAATTGTGGAAGTGCCAATAAACAGGCATAGCTCGTTGATTGGCCGTGGAGGCGAGACAAAGAAGAAACTTGAATCACAATTCAATGTTTCCATCGATATCCCACGGCAAGGAGATGGCCAGACCGGTATCAAGGTTACAGGTTTACCTGTAGACGTCGAGAAGGCCAAGGCTCATATCAAAGATCATATCAAAGATCAAGAGGGCGAGACCGTCCAAGTTCCCAGGAGAATTCATCATACTATTGCCGATAATGGACAATTCTTCCGAAGGCTACGCACCGATCATCAGGTCACGGTTGATCACGCAGGCCACATGGCGCCGCCTAAGCCTGCCCCGCCAACAAACCCAAGAACCAATGGTGGCTCATTACCCTTGATCACCGATGAAGCCGATAAGGCTGCAACTGCATTCTCGTGGCATGTAGTAGATGTTGCAGATTCGGGGATCGACGGCGAGATCCCTTGGGTTCTACATGGCTCACCTAATAATCTTGCAAAGGCTAAGACAACACTGGCCGCAGCCATTGAGAAAGCCTTAAACAATACCTCTACCGGGTACCTAGTCTTGCCCGATCCCCGAAAGTACCGATATGTCATCGGTCAAGGTGGAAGCAGAGTGAATAGCATCAGAGAAGCGACTGGCTGCAAGATCACTGTTCCAAGAGACCATACCAGCGATGAAGCCATTGAAGTATCGGGTAGTTCAGAAGGAGTCGAGAAAGCCAAGGAAATGATCCTTCAAGCGGTGAAGGAAGGTGGCAACGTCCCTAACGGAAACCGATCCTAGGTACAGTCGGAACCGGTGTGACTTAGATGGGTGGAAATATATCTATCTGCTATTTCAGTATTCAACCTAATCATATATCTGACTAACTAGATGGATGAAATAAGAATGGTTTGGTGTGATCGTCTAGGTGCATGGTTTCTCAAAATGCATTTTGCGATAGGGATTGATTGTATTAAAAGAAAAAAAAGGGCCGCGCAATGGGATCGATCTGGCAGTATTCTCCTTTTCCTTCAAGTTCTTTAGGGACTAAGAGAGGTGCCACCTTTCTCTTTTTTGTGCATTAGGAGATTTCTTGCTTGTATCCCTCTTCAGTTGAACTCAGCCTTAAATAAATTTGGGATATGATGACACCTCTGCTCTTAAATTTGTAGCTTACCTATATTGGAGTGATATGTGCTAGAGAGTGCGGCAGTAATTGTTCTTTTCTTATCCTGGATTCTATTCCATATTCTCCCTATACTAATGTCTCATGTTTCCCAGAGACATTCCCACACTTTCCCACACCTATTTTCCCTCTTGCCGTACTTCATTGCCCTCTTCGTCGTCGCCTTTTCTTTTCTTGCCCTTCTTTTTCCTGCCCACAAACCAAATCTCCTTGATCCCCAGTAACTGCTCTGATTCCCCTTACTGTATTATAAGGATCTTTTTTTTTTGTACCTGAGGTGATGAGAATGGGAATTGAATTGAATTGATTCTGACTCTTTAGGAGGGAGGGGGGCTTAGATTCTATGTACGAAGCTAGGATACAAAGGTTTTATAGGTTGGTAGGTTAGGGGCTATGACTTATCACCAGTAATCCTCTATTGCATATAGCGACAAGTTTAATAATATTATAATTCTTTAATATAATTATAGCAATTTATATTTTTTAAAAAAAAAAGAAAGAAAAAAAAGAATATTAAAACATACAGCCACAGCCCTCAACCCTCAGCCAAAGCTCTCCTGAGTATATGGACATTAATAGATACGAAGGAGAAGCTCAAGTAAAAAGAGGTAGTAAATTAGAAATCTACTTGTGCCAAAAATAAGGAAAGCTAGTTATCATTCAACGTTTCCATATAGCACCTATAGAATCCTCATCTCTACCTCTATACCCTCGGTTTAATCTCCTGACTGACCCTCACCCATCGCCTCTCTAACATTTCTTAGCATCCCCCTCGTATCCTCCCAAGTGACCAACCCCTCTGCCTCCTCCCAAGAACACCACCTATAATCCTTCACCTCCTTCTCCTGAACCCGAACCTCCCTCTCTCCATCCCTCACAACAGCAACCCAATACGTGACCTCCTTTCCCACGTTCCTAATTGGATTCGTATAAACTTCTTTAAAACTGCCTTCATCAGCTTTGGGGAAAGAGATTATTATATCGGATGGTTCTACAACGAGACTTGTTTCTTCGAACAGTTCTCGGCAGGCAGTGTGTTTTAAGGAGCGGTCTGAGGGTTCGGCATGCCCTTTAGGGAAACACCAGAAGGGGGCATGTTTTGGAGAGATGGTTTTTTGTAGGATGAGTAAGACTTGGGTGGTTTTTGGGGAGGGGGTGGTGGATAAAGGTACCCCGGGTAGAAAGCGGAGGGGGATGATGCCGTAGGAACGGTCCTCAATTGCTGGAGTTGCCATTTTGCGGAGCAGTATGATTATATTCCATGTATCGACTTGGGATTTTGGATAATATCTGACATAGAACGTAGTAACCAGGATTTATAGGGGCTGAAATAGGATCATCGAGTGTGTAGATCTCATAAAGAATTGTAGACAGCCTAGGTCACGTGGATTCTTGCTTGGAACTTCTATAGAAAGCTAATATCACATGCAAAATGCATTGATGCCCCTTGCTGCCTGACTGCCTGGATCGCGACTTCTCAATCGCGTCTCCTAAATTTATACGCGCCTTTTTACTAAATCTCAAGACATCACCGCCCTCCCAGCAATCAAGTCATCATTATGTCCTCCAGAAGACATCTCGTCGGGCGTACCTCCCGTCAGAACGAGGATTCATCTCCTGCACCTCGTCGAAACCGCGAATCCGAAGCAAATGCAGACCCCCAGCCGGCTGTCCTCCCCCCTTACGAGCCACCGAGTTGTCCTCTCACAGCCAGCACACGACGAGCCATCGAACAACTTCGTAATAACCGCGATTATGACAAATACAAGAAACATGTAGATCTAGCAGTGAAGAACGTGAGCGAGTGTGCGATCGAAAACAATGATCATCTTTATGCGCGCCGAGCTTTAGTCGAAAAAGCTACGAATAAGAGGAAAGAAAAGCAAATTCCTGATAGTGAGAAGACGCAGATGGATATTGATGATGAGAGCTATGTGTTTAGCATGGAGAAAAAAGTTGGCGATTTGACGGCCAAGGCAGAGAAGGCTTTAAGGGAGTTGATTGATTTTAAGGATGAGCTGGCTATGCAAGACAATATTCTACATGACGTTAGTGAGAAGATCACTGTGGATCCACGGCCTGCTGTGAGGAGGAGACAGAGACTAGACGATGAGGATGAGGATGTTGAAATGGATCGGAGTCAAGCTCCAGCAGATGATGCTGATATTCTCAGTGCTGTTGAACTCTTGAAGAATGCGAGGGAGGAGTATGCATCTAAATATACGGCACAAAGTATGATGGCAAGGTAAGAAGATATCATCCTAGAATCAAGATCACTACTAATCGAAGTTAGATATGCGGATAATAAAGATTACGCATATTTCAAGCGTAGTGTTCATGATGCGCTCAACCAAGGAGAAAACCCCCCTCCCGTTCCCCACGCATCAACGTGGTTCTCCGAAAATAATGCAGCTGGATCAAGTCGAAGACAACATGCTGCAGCCGTAGACGATGATGATGATGATGAAATTGTTATGACTCACGAGAAAACAGATAATAGGTGTCCTCTTTCTCTCCAACTCCTTACAGAACCATATAACAATAATGTCTGCCGGCATGTCTTCCAGAAGGATGCTATCATGGAGTATTTCTATAAAGAGGCTGTAGCATTTGTACCATCAAGTCAACACAGAGAAGCAGGGAAGAAATATGCAAAACAAGTCCAATGCCCCCAAACTGGCTGCGAAGCTGTAAGTCCTTTCAATTGGTTACGGATGTTCTGGCTAATGATATAAGATGCTTGAAGAAAAAGATTTCTACTTCGATAAATTACTTTTACGTCAAATTAAGCGTAGTCAGAGACCGGCTGCCACTGACCTTGAAGAAGAGGATGACGAGAAATATGATGGACCTCAGAGGACGCTGAATAGAGGCCGGACAGTGGCTGAAGAGGATTATGATCATCTGGATGTTGATAAGAGTCAGAGGATTTCTAGGATAAAGTCGGAACGAGGGCAGCGTCGGGCTGCAAGTCGGTTTTGAGTGCAAGCTTGCTCCTAGTTGAGATTTAAGAGAAAATTTTTGTTTGTTGTACTTGTACTGTGCTACCAGATAAACAATCTACATAAAGTATCTCCATCTCAAATAGTTCATCGGGAGGTTTCCTTCCCAATCTGTCCCAGCAGACCCGAGACAATAGGGGAAGTAAAAATCCTCTACAAGCAAACTTTCTTCCCCTCTTAGCATTTGCCATCTCTCTCAAAGCAGATGCCTCATGCCCTATTCCCCAATTCACATCTTCCTCCATCACACCCACAATCTCAACAAGTAGTAGATCACTATAAATACTATATCACTTTCCGTCTTCACTCTTCATTTTTCGGGTTTCGCTGATATAGTTGCGCTGTATTCCGATCGGTGTTTGAAAGTTGCTCTTTCTGCTTATTATCTTTTCTTTTTTCAAAATTTTTGATATCGACCGTATATATTACATGACATTACAACAGAACACAGCACAATGGCATATATATATATATATATGTTACCGAATAAACAGGTTAATAAACTACAATGCATATATACTATCCTATATTCACTCTATCCTTTTTTCACTACACTAATGGTATCAATATATTTTTATTAATATTTCAACCCCCACATGAATTTGCTGTTTTAAAAGAAATAACCCCCCTACCCCCCCTTCTCTCTTTCCCTTTCCTATAATAGAAAATCAGAAATCAGAAATCTACCTACTTCCTAATTGCCACAGCTTTACCTCATTTCTCTTCGAGACCCTGCTAATAAAATCCAAAGATATGTCTAGATCGGTCCGTGTATATATTATATTGTATATATCCTTGCCAGTCTCGTCTCCTGTTATTCACTTTTACTTTCACTTTCACTTTCTTCTTCCCTCAATTCCAAATTTTAGTTACACGGCAAAGGAGGGTTGTTATATATATAACCCCCCTCTATTGGATTTACAGAAAGAAGTTGAGATAGGAAGGGAATAAAATTCCACCACCGGGGTTTTGCAAAATTCAATTCAATGTTCGGAATTAGAAGAAGATCAGTGATCTTAGGAGGCTATGCTACGCGAGAATTGGGATTTAAAAAATAGAAATGGTATATAAGATAAGTTACATAACAGGAAATCCCCAATACCACAGGAATAAAAAATATATACAACTGAATCCAATGTCCACCCTTCCAACATCTCAGGTATAATTACCCATCCTCCTTCCCAAACATCGCCCTCCCCGGCCCCGCCTTCCAGAACCCGCTTTTTCTCTCCCTCATCTCCTGCTCCCCCAGCACCTCCCCATCATCCAACTCATAAACAACCTCCATGCCGGTCCCCTCCCTCACCTCTCTGATCAACAACCCATTCCTCACAATCTGATTTTTCCCACCCACTATCTGCCCCTGCTCAGCATCCAACTCCGCCCGCCCATCCACCGTCTCCACCTTTCGGAGCCCACTCCCACTAACCACCCTCTCCCCAGCCCTTTCTCCAACCTGACTCGCCGCTCGACTCGTACTTCTGCTGTCGAAAAAAGGTTCCTCGACAGAAGAAAGAGATATCTGTTTCTCGCTTCGATGGCGGTTGGAAGGGCAGCGCAGGACGGGCAGAGGACGAGCATTGGTCCTTGGCCTTGTGGTGGTAGTGTCGCCAGATAAAGAAGAAGGCTAGTGAGAGGGCGAAGAGAGCAAAGAGCGTTATTGGCAAGAGAATTTTGAGAAGCGTGGGTGTAGACGTTGAGGATGGTGGTGGGGGAAGGGATGGGGATGTAGGTGAAGAGGCGGGAGAAGTTGCGAATGATGTGTAATCCGTGCTTACTGGTGCGGATGTCGTTGGTAAAGTGGTTTGCAAAGTCGTTGGTGCTAGATTTGCATTTGTATTTGAGGATATTGATTGCAGCGTAGTTGCTGGCTGTGATGTTTTCGAACTCGTTTGAACGGATACGATGTCCGCAGCTAGAGATGTGGATGTAGCTCCTCCACTTGTAGAGACAGCCGCAGCCATCAGGGTAATTTGACTAGAAATAGAAGCCAATTGTGTATCATCACAGATCCCCCACGGCGGACCACAGTTGAATGTCCTTTCCGGTGTGGAAAAATCAGCGCCTTCTGTCGACACCGGTGGAGGGCATGATTTTGTGGTACAATTTGTGACGATGAAGCGTGGGGAATAGGTCGTAATAAAGGCGTTGGGGTCCCAGAGAAACGCGGCATGATAGCCGAAATAACTATTCATGTTATTAGATATGATGGAGGGCATGGGAACGAGAGAGAAAGGGAGGGAGAACTTACTAGAGGTCATCATATGTTTCGATTATTACATCCGGGATTGAAAAATTAGTCAGACCTTGATTTGGAATCGCGGGTTGAGTAATAAAATCGAGGACTCTCTCTCCTATATACTTTGTTATCTTCCATCCTGAACGTTAGCTATAGATTCTCCAATCAGCTCTTAAGATGTTCTGAAGCAAACTCACAGAACTGGTATCACCTGTTCAAGATCTCAGAGTCAGTATTTTTAGTAGTTGGGAGACATATTTCGACAGTAAAGAACCCTGGAAACTTTCTAAAATAGAAAAAAAAGTGGTTCAAGAAGTTGAATACTCACCATTTCTGAATAGAGCGAGCTCCCAAGTTGAAGGCTGTATTTCAGCGACGATAGGTAGAGTGGTATCATCTTGTGGAGTAATAATATATGGTGTATCTGTAGCGATTATATCGCCTGCATCTGGATTGCTGAAGACGATTTCTGCATGAGCCGCTTGAAGTTCTATTACCATCACCAGGAGAGCCAAGATCAGCATTGTTTGCACTTATGATCTGTCGATCATAGGTAAATATATAGAAATTATAAGATGATAATATATCAATACTCCAACCATGTGGAGAGGCCAAGTGGGAGACCAAGTGGGGAGATCGAACCTCCAACCCCCGAGCTTCAAGCCTCATATTGATCTTCATGAGCTGTGGCTGCGCCTGAAATGAGTTGATAAATTGAAACCGCAACGTAACATCAGAGCGAGCTTTGATAGGTAGTCTAGATATCCTGGAAAAAGCGTTCACGCTGAAGCTATGATGTTAGCCACATCCTTGCATGCCGAAGATGTTTACCAGCGGGAGCGTCTCAGGGATTGCAAGGAAGCGAGCCAAAGAAGCGATTGTAGTGACATGCTTTTCGGTATATTGCATTATTGAAGGATTCTGCTTCCCACCACCTCACATACATATCGCGGGAGATTTGTATGCAGTGCCGTAAAAACCTTGAGAACATGAAGATAAAGATAAAGTGGTAGTGGTAGTGGTAGTATGGGTTTATTCGGCATATATTAGAACTGTATTATGCTTCTAAACGCCACGCCACGAACTTAAAAACGAATAGAAAGTATAAATGAAGATCTTGGGAATGAGGGTCGTATTTTTCATTTCAACTGACGTGGCATATACGTCTAAAATTCCATTCCCCTACATCTCAACACCATCTCCCCCTTATACTTAAAAGAGGAAGCAGTTCGGGAGTCGGCTGAGGAATTTGTACCTGCATGCTGAGGGATCCCACTTGGCAATCGCATGTGCATTACAAGCTCGCTTTTCTAGGTAATGCATATGAACTGTAACCGAAGACTGAAAGGTAAAATCCCACCCACTTGGTACCACATGATACATCCTTCTGAAACATCACCCACAACAATCTTAATCCCGAAAATATCCAACATCGAGATAATTCCACATCCTAATACTTACTCGTAGATAGGTCTTGATGGCAACCGGGCTTTCAAATGAGCTACAATCAATCACTATCTCCATCTCCATCTTTCTCTCCACCCAACCCCCCTCGCCCCTTGAACCTACCAATAAACTGCTTTAACTAAAGCCAAAAAGTTGACCAATATTCCGCTCCCTTCCATCATAGACCCTTTCAATCTCCTTCTCCTTCCTCTCATTAAATTTCGAACAAATGGTATATTCAGTCTCAACACCAATTTTATGCTAGTGCCGGGCGTGAGCACCACATTCCAAAACGTGGCTTTCCTCCACCGCACTGATCGTCAAAATATCGACACTGGGCCAAGTGACTCGTGATACTGGGTACAAGCAGCATTCAACTGCGCCGTGTGGATGGATTGAGTGAATATATGGTGAGATTGGTGTGGAGAAGAAACTGTAATGGTATCAATGAACAGAAGTCGTGCTTTTAGTTAATGGTAGAGATGGTAAGATTGGTTCGCCTTCCGATCCTGGGCTTGCTCCTTATTGCGACGGGCTGAGCGAGGTTTATATTGGTATGAAGACTGGAGTTGAGTGGTGAGGCACCGGGGCACCAGGGAGATTGAGTGATGTTAGCTAAGCCTAAGCCTAACTTCAGCTAAGCTAAGCTAAGCTAAGCTTGTCTTTAAGCTTGAAGTAGCTAAGGTTAAGGTTATCACCGTCTGCGCTAAAGTCTAGCGGTGGGACGCTAAAAATGGGCTATGTTTTTTTTACCTAACGCTTCAGCTCGATTATCCAACATAGAAAGGTACCAACGGTACAAGTATTGTTCTACGTAGGTGACAAGTACGTCCAGAAAGAACACGAGAATAAAATTGGAAGTGTAGCTCTTATAGTTTATTTGCATAGTAAACGGAACATTTGTCTGTACTCTACTTCTGTTGCCCCATATATGAAGAAGCTGTATAAACATCCACTATTATCTACTTCTAAGACCCCCCCCCCCCAAATATTACAAAGAAAATAAACACGAGATCGTGATGTAGCGACCAATATGAGAAGGGTGGTCATAAACAGCCTCTGAAATCTTACAAATCCCCACCAATATTTGACCAAAGAAAAGAAAAATATTCCTGTATGGAAAAAGCCTCTCTGCCAAATTATCAAAGGACCAACACAGTATTCTCCTACTTCTTCTCTTTCTTCCCCTTCTTCCCTTCCTTACCCTCTCTCGATCCCTTCGGTACCCTCGCCAACCAATACAGCGCTACTGCTCCCGCAACATTAAAGACAATATATGCCCACATGAGGCCAAAATTCCTCCATCTCTGACTGTAGTAAGAATTAACCGAGGCTAGGAAGACATTAGTGTCTGAAATTGAACAGAATGCGCAATCCTTTGTCGCATTGTCATCTAATAGGTACCCGCCAGTGGCATTGATGTAGGAATTGAGATAGGTGCCGCAGGTAGTGTTGGGCGGAGGATCGAAGTGGAGGTATTCGATAGGGTCGCAGATTACGTGTGTGTTGGCGAGCCCGACCGACATCATGCCAGATACGAGGTAAGTGAAGGGTGACACCCTGTACATGAAGATCCAGAAACCCGGAAGGGCGGTTGGTGAAGCTAGGACACTGGTTTTGTCAATTAAGATTGTCTTTTTGAAGAGGGAAGACATACCCGCAAAATATCAAAGTCAATGAGAACATCAGGTTTGCAATGTTTCCCGCACTCTCCGCCGTCTCAACTCCCGCAATAACCATATCCGTAAAAGTACACGTAAAGATCAAAAACGTCCAGATGTATAAGAAGAATAAACCCCCTCTTTCAGCAACTTGACTCATGGGAATCGCATTTCTATATAATCCTATCGGGTAATAGAAAGTAAAGAATATAATGACAGCTTGTAAAGTATTCCAAGGGAGTTCGACGATAATGTTAGAAAGCATGAAGATTTTCCAAGAATAGGTTTTTGAAGGCCGTTCACGAACTTCATATAGAGCGCGCTGGGTTACGAAATGCGGCATTATCTGTTGGACGAGATTGCCAAAGACAGTCAGGAGCATGAAAATGCTGAAGAGTTGATTTTGCATTCCTTGAAGCGAGGCAGGAGTTTTGTAGAAGGAGAATCCGATGAAGAGTCCCTAATTTATTAGCTCGATACGTTAAATAGGGAGGTGGGACTTACAGTACAAGTACAAAGTGCGGTTTTCGAATACAAATAACTTGGGGTTCGCCAGTACTGTTGGAAGACTCGCACAATAACAGTCCATAGTTGAAGACCGAATCCAGCAGCAAATGGATCGAGAGCTGTGGGATCATTCTCAACCGGCTTCTTCGATAACGTTTCTTTCATCTCTGCTAATGTTGCCTTTACGGCTTTTCTTTCCTCAGAATCACGCCATACTGCTGGCCAATCGATTGTGTTGACAGACCCAGGTGCAGCACCAATGACATCCAACATCCACTCCGCAGGATTTTCGCCTTCACCACAAGGTTTCCCTCCATTTCGTGCAAAGTAGTCAGTTAGCGTTTTGGAGTTCTCTCCGATTTCGCCAAAGTAGACGGTCAGTCCGCCTTTTGCGAGGAACAGAAGGCGATCAAATTCTTGGAAAAGAATTGCGGAAGGTTGATGGATAGTGCAAAGAATAGCTTGGCCGTTGTCAGCAAGTTTACGGAGGAGAGCGCAGATAGACCAGGCGGTTTGACTATCAAGCCCGGAACTCGGTTCGTCGAGGAAGAGAAGAAGGGCTGGTTTTGCTGCTAGTTCGACACCAATAGTTAAGCGTTTTCGTTGTTCAACGTTGAGACCTGTAAGGGAGTTAGCCGATTGTGTTAGGAGAATAGGGTGCTTTCATCCAGTGTCTCAAATGACCCAATAATCCAAAATAGACATACCTTCGCCCGGAACCCCCACTACTGCATTAGCGTAGCTCTCCATTTCTAGAACCTTGATAACCTCATCAACATATGAGACTTTTTCGTGATAAGGAGTAGCTCTCGGCTGTCGCAGAACAGCACTGAAAGTCAAGGCTTCTCTGACTGTAGAAGTTGCCAAGTGAAGATCTTGTTGTTGGACATAACCAGTTTTGCGTTGGAAACCGGTATCACGCACTCGGCCATCAACAAGCATTTGACCACCAACAACACCCATGGTAACACGGCTAGCAAGGACATCCAGTAGTGTGGTCTTTCCGGCTCCGGATACACCCTATAACCTCGCATTAACAAGTCAATCATGGGATGTAGGGAAGATAGAGACTACTCACCATCAATGCTGTCAGAGTTCCTGGTTTGACCCATCCATCACAAGCATCCAGTAGTCTTCTTGGCTCGCCTTTGATCTTGATATCATAAGAAACATCATCCCAACTGAAGATCGCAGTCTGCTTCTGAATACTTGCAGGAGCATCAGGAACGGTCCTTTCCCGAGAAAGAGTCTGCGCAGTGAGTCGGTTATCGGTATTGGCCTCTTCATCCTCTCTCGATTTGAAATCTGGTACTTTCCCTCTTGGGAACAACAAAACTTCGCCCTTAGATTTCTTGGCAGAGATATACTCAGTAGCAAATAAGTAGACAAAAAGACCTCCAAGCATAAGTGCAATCATGATCCCTAAATTCCTGATAATTTTGTCAGTAATTCGGTATTTATATTATTCAAGTAACGAACCTCCAGAGATGAGCGTGATAATATTCAAAATTTACATTGATATATGTATCACCATCTACAAAATCTGCACCAGCTGCTGCGCCAGTGGTACTGCATATTTTCTGCTCGGGTGAGACATTTGAGTAAGGAGGACCCATGGGTACGAAATTGGCGCATGGTATTTTTCGATCATGGAACTTCCATCGTCAGTTTTATGCTAAGCAGCTAAATCATAAACTTACTTCATTGATCATAAGTGCTTCAAAAGCATATGCTACAGGATCTAGCCAGTTTATCCATCTAAACCAAGGATGCATATCTCTGGTCGGAATTGTGAAGCCAGTGTAAATAATAATAGCTAAAATGAAGATTGCTGCTGGAGCCATCGCCTATATGATGTCAGCAAAATTTCTGGTATTTCAGGGGGTTTTTACCTGAGAAAGAGTACGGGATAGAGCAGCGATCGAACGGAAGAACATAGACATGCACAATGTACACACAAAACTAAAAAGAAAGAAGACGAAAAAATGTCCTGGTGTCCTGCGAAGATTCGTCATGAAATAGAGAGCGAGGTCGAAAAGCAGTGCTGTACAGATCTTATTAGGTAAATCGCAAAGCATAGAAGCTATGGCTTCAGCGAATGGATGATAGAAGGCGTATTTCGAATGTTTTTCCACAATCGGTCTTTGCGCGTAGAGAGTTAAAATCTGGGATACTGTAAGCTATGAAACCTAATCTTGAATGAGATATTACCTCAAGTGCACTCTGGAATGCAGCCAGTAGAATAGAGAAGAACAAGAGAGCACCACGGCTGAATAAACTTGAGGTGGTCTCATTGAGATTGTAAAAGACACTTCCAACAATCAAGGCCATCACCACTTGACCAATAAGACCTGTGAGGAAGAGACTCATATCCCCTTGGAGCCTCTGGTATCCACGACGGAGACATAATTGAACTTGCATCGCGACTGAGATTGTATATGGAGATTTCACACGTTGAGATCTTGCTTGATTTGCTTTGCGAGAGTGTTTGAAGGCTTCCAACGCTTCGCCACCAATTGGATATTGTTGGTCAAATTCCTCAATCTCTCGCAAGAGTTGGGCACGGTCTTCGCTCTTCTGCCACATGGCTGCAAACTCATCGGGAGTGAAGGGCGTTGTGTTTTCGAATCCTGGTCGGACGATACGCTCTGCTGGGCTTGTAAGGGAAGTAAGGAAATCAGCCGTGGTTTGTCGTAAGGGGCAATCGAATCCCATTTCAATGAAGAACTGCTTGGCACGGTGGATATTTCCGAAGTAGATTTGTCGTCCTTCATACAAGACAGAGACTTTATCGAATATCTACATAGGTTAGAAGAATCTAAGTAACTTATGGAAGTACTTACATCATAAATTGACTGAGATGCTTGATAGATAGCAACAATGGCTGTTGAACCTGTTATTTCAGTAGAATGCCGTAATGTCCTCACAAATTCCAATGCCGTCGCACTGTCCAGGCCACGAGTTGAGTTATCCCAGCACTGAAGTGGGCTTCCACCAATGGCTCTATTGAACAATTAGTAATCTCAGGTTTAATCTCTGGTCTGGATTTACTTACGCTTCGGCAATACTGACACGTTTCCGTTCACCACCACTCACACCTCTGATGAAGTCATTCCCAACTTTGGTATTGATCGTATGGGAAAGTCCAAAGGTAGCCATCATAACATCACGTAAATGTTCAGCATAAACATCTCGAGAGACACCAGGAATTCTGTTTCGGGGGGCTAGAAAGCTCTTAGCTAATATTCTGGAATTCTGTGCTTTACAACTTACCTCTTGCATGCGCAGCAAAGCTCAATGTTTGTCCTACAGTTAATTGAGGAAAATGAACATCAACTTCTGCTTGATAGATACATTCACCCCGAAAGTCTGAATGCATCTTTTCAATTGGAATGCCCTGATAGTTCATATATGAATTAGAATCCACGACAAACCCCGATGTCTCTCCCGCAATGGTCTTGAGCAACGTGGAACATCCACTATAGGATTATCAACAATCTGTAACCCTTCAAAGAGCATGTACCCTACCTTCCAGGACGACCTAGTACCACCAGCATCTCTCCACTCTTGACCAATCCATCAAAATTTCTCAGAATTTGGATCTTTGTCTTCTTTCGTTGACCCACCAGAGTCTGGAGGAGTCCTCCAATCTCCAAAGGGTAATTTCCAAATGTCTTCTGATAATCAGTGGCTTGACCGAAGCCATGTGCGCTCAAATCCCTATATGCTACACCTGCCGTCCTCCCAGGATAACGTTCCGGATCTCTCGATTGAATTGCAGCTATGTGTTTCGCCCAAGCTCTCGAACTGAATTTCTCTGATCGCGGATCGAGGGTGGGATCTGAAGAACCCATAAAAGGATTGATGAATTCGCCATCAGCTTGGTGCATGGAATGTTGCGAGCGTTCCGTGATTACTCTTGCCAAATCATGTATAGTGTATTTATCATCCTCCGAGGTTGATGATGTTCCCGTCGTAGTTTCGGCGACTCCAGCCTTCTCGGGATGCAATTTCTGTGCCGCAACTTCCTCGTCCTTTTCGGAAACCATTGCGTCTTGGGCTTTCTCGTTGTGCGCCCTTCCCACGAGAGTCTCTTGCACTTGCTCGGAAAGCCCTTCGGCTTGTGACAAAGCCCCAAACGGGACTGAAGAAGCCATCCTCCGCAATACTACGAAGTCGTAGAACCTTAGCCAAGTCGCAAAGAACACTAAAGAGAAGAGAAGAGAAGAGAAGAGAGGAGTAGAGGGAGAGAAGAAGGACGAGGAGAAGGAGAAGGAGAATAAAAACCTACACGTTAAAGAATGGATGTCAGCTCCCAAGCTGCCTGTGCGCGTCAAATTACAAGGCGTCCTTCCTCTCCATCACTGAAAAGTCCGGAACCGAATACGGGGAACCGAGACGTGAATATCTCCAGATCAGCCTATTAATTGGTGGGCGTAAGCAACATGCAGATTCCATGTCATTATTTTATCCTATGCCACTCGGAAGCCAGAATATCCGGCATCCGAGGCGCAGCTAGAAATAGGATCGGCACCGCTGAGTGGTGGGGCTTACTAATATTTGTGGGGGTAATTAAGAGTCTAAACGAATGCGAACGCGAATACGCCGGCTAAATTGGACATATCGCTTGGAGATACCCAAATTTATCTCTATCTATCCTGTCTCTATCTAGGTCTAGTATAAAATATCTTACTTGTGAACCGAAGTATTCAGCTCGAGTAGATGGTTTGTTAGCCTTTAGCTTTTATACAAATTGATATTTGTATAGTAAATACCATACCAAAATATGGCCACTTGCTTTGATATCTCCAACTACTATAAAAGAGGCAACATCTAGATATGGATTCTACTTCCCAATTCTACATTCCCAGTCGACCCCTATACCACTAAGGTCTGAAATCCTCCTACGCACGGTATTTCTTTTTTTTTAATGTTAGCAGAGCAGAACTTGCATTAACACCGCGGAGCCCGAGTCAACCCGGAGCCCGCTTTATCGCAAAGAAAGACCACAGGAAGCTTACGTAGGTAAATTTCACAATCTATATAATATCACTTCCATATTTATGCAACATTGTAATGAAATGAGGAGTTATGGCTGAGAAGCGCCGCTGCACTTGCCTTGCATCTCCGTAGATACGAACACTCTACCCAGGTGGGTGCAACCATTTAGCCTTATTTCGTTGAAGTACGACCCGAACGACGACGACCAGTAGACGATTGTCCTCCATCGTTAGCCTCCGCTTTGATATCCTCCGTCTCGAAAAACTTGCTGGTTGTGGAGGTCTTGGCGACTTTCTCCTTTTTCCGCACTTTGGTATCTTCCACCTCCGTATTGTCCAACAGATCTATCTCCCGTTTCCGCGTCTTGCCGATCGTGGAAGCCGTAGCCTCTGGCTTAATTTCAGTCTTCCCTGCACCCTCCTTTTTTCCCACCATCTTACGCTCTTTTGGCGCCCGACCTTCAACAACCTTACCATGGCTCTTCAGCGTATCTTCTTTCTTCAAATCCCCAGCAACCGGCCCAGTCTTCTTCTGCACATTGGGAACAACGCAGCTTGTTCTACCACCGACTGTGAGAAAGGTGATCTTATCCCCGTTTGGCATGGCAGTTGGAGCATCTTTCTTTCCTTTCCCCCATCGATGTTTGAACAGCCATTCATCTGGAAATTTGCTGGAATCCCCGAGAACATCAACTGCTGTTTGGCAGATGTAGATGATGGACGAATGTAATTGCTTTAATTGCACCGCGGTGAACGTATCGCTGTATTGTTCTGGATGGAGTTTGGCGTGATATAAAACCTCGTCCCTGACCGTTTTGTCAACACGAGCATTTTTAATCCTTCTGAGTCACTTCAGAGACTCACCCTACCCAGTTCCCGATCCCAGATATGATTGCTTGATCTAGCAATAATGCTTTGACTGGAACATGTTTACTTCGCATCTTATTCTCCAACCACTCCTCTGTCAAAATATGAGCGTCAATCACTGGATCTGGGCCATTTTCCTTCAGAGGGGAAGTTTGCCTCAGAGCCTCCGCTGCGCAATCAAGCAATCGCACCCTTCCGAACCTTCGTGCATCCGTGAATGCGGCTTCAACTTTCGGTTCGTCCGTGGCTAGCATAAATTTCCAGTATTTTGGCGGCCATTCTTCTGACTCGTCTGATTCTTTAGGACGATAGTGAGCATTATGTTCACCCCGGATATGTACCTGAACATTAAGATCTCAACGTCAGTATCTGAAGTTGAACAGAAAGCTCTGGAGAAGATGTTTCACCACTCGGGGGACACTCTGAAGGCCTGAAAAATGCCCGAAGTAGTTACATACCCAACCTGTGGAATATGTTAGCACGTGGTCGATCTTCCGTCTCGATGAACACGTTACCCGTCATTCCAAGATGCATTACAGGATGGGGAGGTGATGACATTATTAACCTGTCAAGATTTAGATTGCGTAGAGATCCGGAAGGGAGGTCCATACCAAAAGTATTTCCCCTGCTGTCCGGCAGCAACCACCTTCTTCCCCAGCAAGGACTTCTGGAATTCCGCTCCACTTGTGCCAACTTTTCCAAACACGTTCGCATCATCTTGAGCCTTTACCGCTGTCAGAGTTTTACCTACAAGATGTTTCCGGAGGTAGTGCACAGCGCGTGCCACTGAGTCATTTCAGCAAGGAGACTATCAAAGTAACGTTGCTGGAGATGGTACCTTCAGCTATCTCAGGCATCCTCTCATGATAAGAGGGGCAGCAGCAGTTGTATCGCACCAGCCTCCTTAAGCTTGGTGTTTTGTTCTACAAAACGAAGTTGTCGGACACGACGCAAGGCGGTCTCATCGAAGATAACTGTGTACACTTGCAGTGCCTGAGGCTTCGACGGTACCTCGGGCATGGGGTATCGTATTTCTGCAGGGAAAATCCAAACAACGCCACGGAGCGAAACGAACGGCTGAGCTGCATTGCAGCCTGCAGGCAAGGCTGATACCTGCTCGCAGAGAGTTCCGGACGGGGAAACCGACGCCTCAAGCTTGATCGAGGGTACATCCCTCCCTCGTCCGTGCAAGCACCATTCACATCGACACCTCTCGACAGGACACGCCCGCGTTGGAACCGGACGCGTCCCTAAGGGACCTGTGTGAAGAACCACATCGGCGTCACCGAGACCCAAGCTCCCGATCCACGACGAGGCGTTCCTTATCTGCGGGCGATGCATGCCGGTGGGTGGTGCATCATGGCATCATCATTGGACACCAGGCGCATCCCGCATGCTCGTGCTGGGATCCCATACCCTGAAGATCGAAGTCGCCGACGTCAAAGACCACTCCTTGATGTGGTATTTTAGAGATGCATGCAGTCAGTCTTACCCACGTGTTGCCGTATCATACCTCTGTAGGGATTGTGAGAAAGCGAGAAAGCGAGAGAGGCGCAAAACAAACAAACACGGTCGTCGGTCGGCCGGAGGGCCTCAGTGCGGCCGAAGCGGCTTTGCTGGTCGGCGTCCGGCGTCCGGCGTCGGGCATCGGGCAGGTCAGTGGCGCTCATCGCTGCCGTCACGCGCCGGGACGAAACCCAAGTGGCGCTGAAAAGCTTAAGCTTAACGATCCCCAGGGCGCCCAGGGAAGGAGGGACCGTCCCTACAGCAGACGGGGTAAGCTCAGGTAAGGTCCCTCCGCACGGAGGGGAGTAAGCGTCCCCACACACGGACGTGCTGCTCAGGGTGCCTTCTCATTCGCCAGCCCTCTCCGTTACCTGCATCCCTCGACCCCCTGCGGTGCAGGGGGAGATGCGGACCCGCCGTGAGCGAGATAGGTAACCTCCCCCTCCTCCCATCCGACCAAGGGAGGGAGGTGGGTAGGCACAGCACCGTTCCACCGAAAGATAAGATGTAACCACCTCGGCGCTCGCTTCGTAGGGCGTGGTTAAAGAGAGACTAGAACAAGCGAGGCCACATAAATACTATGGCCTTTTTCTTTTTAGATTGATTTTCTATCTATTTCCTCCTGCGGGACCCATTACATATATCTAGCCCTGACATCTCTCTATTGCGCGTGTCACACTCCCCCAGCTTGCCTCAATTCGCTCCTCTTCCTCTTCCTCTTCCTCTTCCTCTTCCTCTTCCTCACCCCTTCCCCCCTTCCCTCCCTCTCCCCCTCCCTTCCTCGACATCAGTGCTTCATCCCCGTCGACCACCTCTGTCGCCATCCATTCGAACAAGGGCGATTCCATTGGCATGAAGCATTCTTTGGCTTCGCTGCATGGAGGATTGCGCCGCGGCGGCCAGACGCCCGACCTCGACCTCGATGTTTTGATAAACGACACAGCTTCGGAAACATGATCGAAGGATCAGACCCGCCGCCGTACGGTTTGACCATCCTCGCAATCTTCGAGATTTCTACGACGAGATGGTCTGTTATATATACAAGAGTCATTGAGCTGCAGATCTCGCGCCTATGCAAGAATGTGCTGTCAATCGCTCGGCCAGTCAATCCACCTACTCCCTTCCTCTGGGTCACCATTGACACCGCTGATAGATTTGTCGACGAGACCAATATTTCCAGTATATTCCTTTGGTCCGGTCCGATGTTCGCGTGCGCACACGGCCCGCAGAGACGAGCTCGATTGTCTCGCGTGGTGGTCTCGATAAGGAAGGCGGAATAGAATCTTGCACTGGTCTATCACCAGGCCTTGTTCGCAAGAGCTACAACCTGTGCGCGGAAGATGGGGTCTGGTTACAACTCCAACTCCAACTCAAAGACTTTGCGATCCGGGTTGTCTACGGTATGGCACGGAGACTTGGCTTGGGCTGCGAGAAACAAGGCATGATATGATGATACGGGTGCAGCATACGGGCACAGCACAACAATCCCCATGCCAGTCGGCCTCCAACCACTGAGCGCAAAATGGCGAAGTACTCATTACAACGACCCCACCTTCGGGGAAAACCAGCATGCAATACATAGGAGATATATATCATACTGCAAGGGATAGACAATATTATTTCTTCACGCTCGACTCTGTCAGGTTTGGGTTTGGGCGCAATACATGTTGTGTAGCTGCGCTGGCAGAGGTCGCACCAGAGTAAGTGGGCGGGTGACGGGATAGCAAGGACATACTTCTGTATGGAGGAGGAGGAGGAGGAGGAGGTTTCGATTCAACATTTTGCGTCTCAAAGTATTAACAGCAGTCTGTCACGGTCGAGAGGGCATCATTTTTCATGGGCGCCCCGGGGACTGATTTCTGCCGGGATTTCCCGCGTAAGATGGCTTCCTCAAATTCTTGTATCTTCCTTTCTTCATAGCAATTGATTATCAATACCACCAACGATTTGTGGAGGGAAGCGAAGCAGTGAATACGTGAACAGTGATATCAACGAAGTGCGAGCTAGTTCGGGAGCCTTTTAGGTTGCAAAAAATAATGTTGCGGAGGTAAACTTGGACCGGCACCAAATTCATTTCTCTTCCATCCCTCACGAGCTTCTCTCGTCGCTCCCAATCCATTCTCTCAAACCCGCGCGGGACTTCATGTCCCCATCTGAGAGCATCAAATCGCCCTCACGACATTCCTTTGTCTCTGCGACCCCGTCCGAACTGTACGATCTTTCCCTACCTGACCCCGACGACCAATCCACCGGGCGCCATCGACCCAATCTCGACGTACATTGCCGATGATAGGAGCGCGCAGAATGAAGTAAACGTCTTTAAACTCTGCACGTTTGGTCAATCGCCTTTGGGTACCTTTTGAGCTGCACTTGTGAGCCGTGGAGGCTCGCCTCTACCCTCCTTTCTGCCGAGTGTCCATTCGCTTTGGAGCCAAACGTCCCACATCTCCGAACCAGACTGGCGCAATTGCGCAGGCCAACCCACATCGTTATGGCGGATGATACCCGAGATATACAACCAGAGGCCGTAGATACCGCTCTCGGCGGCATGAAGCTGGAGGAAGGGGGTTCAGATGCGGTCGCCGTCAACGGGACATACGGGGACACCTCCATACGTGGCGACGTCAAGAGATCACACAGTTCAACACCTGTTGGCGACCATGCAGCATCACAATCGCCGGTCAAGAAACATGACGGAAGCCCGACTCCAAAACTGGAGTGGGACGACCAGGAACTCATCGGGGGCGACATCACAGTGACAGTAGAACCTGGGAAAGCACCCAAATTATCCCGGAAATCATCACAGAAAGTAATCTCACGACCAGCAACTCTTTTTAACGACTCACCGGATTGTACAGATGAGGCCTCTTCCGTATTTCAACTAATCAAGGACTGTATCTACGGTTCGAAACATATGGGATATTCAGAGCACGATGCATTAGATTGTGATTGCTCTGAGGAGTACAGTAAGTGTCATTATGGATCTTCAAAGCATCGTGAAATACTAATATCTCTTGCCAGGCCATGGCAAGAATCATGCTTGTGGAGAAGATTCTGATTGTATCAATCGTGCGACCAAAATGGAATGCGTTGACGGCGATTGCAACTGTGGGAGGGGATGTCAAAATCAACGCTTCCAACGCAAACAATATGCCAATGTCTCGGTCATCAGGACCGAGAAGAAGGGGTATGGGCTCCGTGTAAATACTGATCTGCATCCTCACGATTTCATTTTCGAGTATGTTGGAGAGGTCATCAACGAGCCGACATTCCGACGCCGCACCATCCAATATGACGAAGAAGGCATCAAGCATTTCTATTTCATGTCCCTTACGAAGAGTGAGTTCGTCGATGCCACGAAGAAGGGCAACCTGGGCCGATTCTGCAATCACTCGTGCAATCCGAACTGCTACGTTGACAAGTGGGTGGTCGGAGAAAAGTTGCGGATGGGGATTTTTGCCGAGCGACACATCAAAGCTGGCGAGGAACTGGTCTTCAATTACAACGTCGACCGGTATGGTGCTGATCCCCAACCGTGCTATTGCGGTGAACCAAACTGTTCAGGTTACATTGGAGGCAAGACCCAGACTGAGCGTGCGACAAAATTATCCCATGCCACAATTGAAGCTCTTGGCATTGATGATGGCGATGGGTGGGATACGGCCGTCGCTAAGAAGCCCCGGAAAAAGAAGACGGGCGAGGACGACGAAGAATATGTCAACAATGTTCAACCCAAGGGTCTGGACGAGGATGGCGTCCGAAAGGTCATGGCTACCCTCATGCAATGCAAAGAGAAATGGATTGCTGTCAAATTACTCAGTCGAATCCAACGGTGCGACGATGATAGAGTGCGCAACAGAGTCGTGCAAATGCACGGCTATCAAATTCTCCGGACCTCCTTGACGACGTGGAGAGAAGACAATAACGTCGTTCTTCAAATCCTCGATATCCTGTATAAGTTTCCCCGACTCACTAGAAACAAGATCAGCGATTCGAAGATCGAAGCAACCGTAGAGTCGCTTGCTGCCTCGGAACATTTAGATGTTGCCTTTGAATCAAAGAGACTTATCGAAGAATGGGGTAAATTAGAAGTTGCCTATCGAATCCCTCGAAAGAAGTTTGATCCCAACGCGCAGTCGGTTTATGAGCGACGCAACACTGATAGGGTGGAGGAAGTCACAAAATCCCCTTCCCCTGCCGTGATCACCACTCCTACTGGTCCGCGTAGTGCACTTCCTCAGCGAAATGCAAACTTCATTCAATCTCGCCCTCCCGTTCGTCGACCATTCAATCCCTTACCTTCAGGATGGTTCACTGCCATGGATCAATCTGGCAATACGTACTACTACAGTAAAAACGGCCAAACCACGTGGATCAGGCCTCACCTCCCGGCACCTGAGCCGCCGCCTCCACCAAAACAACCACCTAAGAGCGTACAGAATCAAAAATTACTACAAGATATTATCGATAGTATCACTAAAGCTGACCCAAGCTCCGCTACCACCCCCTCAAGCCAAAACCCTACATCTAATTCCACCCCTACAAAGGACAAAAAGAAGTCCGCTGAGAAGTGGCGTTCCTATCCTTTGGACAAACAGATGAAGCTCTATGAAAATACGGTATGTCGTCCTTTCCGACTCGGATGCAAACTGATCAAATCCAGCTCTTCCCCCACATTAAACATGTAATGCAAAAGTTCTCCGGCAAACTCGCTAAGGAAGACCTCAAAAAATTTGCTAAGGAAGTCGGCAAGAAACTCGTAGCATCCGATTTTAAAAACAACCGAGTTGAAGATCCCACCAAAATCTCCGAGAAGCAGGAGAAAAAGGTCAAGAAATACGTGAGGGATTATTTCGACAAGGCAGTGGAGAAGAAAAAGGCAATTGACAAGAAGAAGGCTGAGAGAAAGAATAAGGCTGCCAATGGTCTTGCGAATGGAACGCCTTCGACCGCGGCTGAGAATGGGGATAAGGATGGGGAACCTGCATCTGCTACTATGGATAAGGACAAAGAAGACATTGAGATGTCTGACGACGAGAACGGCTTGAATCAAAGTCTCATCATACCGTCACCTTCCAACCCCCCTACGCCCATTTTGGTTGATCTGGATCTCGATCTCAAGCGCAAGAGGGAAGATACTCCCGATGGTATATCTCCAAGCGATGATACAGAATCGAATAAGAGGGTGAAGGAAGATGACGTGAGCTTGGAAGTTGCTACGCCGCCGCCCCCGCCGCCCCCGCCAATGGGTGCACCTGAGCTCGATACTGAGATGGAGCGAGAAGAAACGGAAGAGGAAAAGGAACTCCGGCTGCAAGAAGAGGCCCTGGAGCGCGAGAACGAAGAAGCCATGAAGATGGAAATGGACGGTACCTTGAAGACGGAAGTGGACGATGCATTGCAATTTCATGCGCAGCTGAAAGAGAACCTGCGGAGGAATGGGGTCGCAGTTGATATTAATGGTGACATGGAGTTAGGTGGGCCGCAGAACGAGAATGAGGGTGCGGAATGTGCAGGAGGGTTGAAGGAGCGAGAGGCGATTCTAAGCTAATGATGCATTACAATTTACGTCCAAAAAAATCAAGGCCACGTGGCGCTGTACCTATCTACCCTGTATCAATATTCCTAACCATTCAGCATCGGCGTTTTAGGGTTTTTCGGGGTGAACGGACATCTTTGCATTCTGCAGCTTTGCATTGGAAGGTATGGGCTTGAAGATAGTAGTGAGCGGGAGAGATAACGAAGAATAAAAGAAATCAAAAAATGAAGTGACTTCTTAATATGTAGCTGTCCTGACGAGTGTGAAACTATATGATATTGAATAAATGCTTTGACGATTGCTTATGTGGATATTTAGTCGAGATCTAGGCAGCAGCAAATTTGCGCTATTTAAATCGCTTCAATGGCCAAATTCTCAATTGTTCTCCTCCTATCATGTGCCTTCCTACTCATGATTTAAGGATCTTTTCCATAGCATGTACGAGAATATCGGCGTGGTGTTTTTGGAAGATGAGCATGGGTCTCAGTCGGACCGCAGTCTCACCACTCCCTCCAATATTGACACCCACACTCTTCGCTTTCTTCAAGAATTCATCTCGTCTGGGACTATCAAATGCGATGAAAGTTCCTTGTCCCTTCCCTCTCAAATTCAGGATCTCCCCTGGATATTTCTTCCCCAGTTCTTCAATTGCGGAATAGAGATAGTCTCCTACTTTCGCAGTGTTGGAAACGAGATCTAAACGTTCGATTTCTTGGATTATTGCTCGAAAGAGAATAGCGCGAGCTGGGTCACCCATCCACGTATTAAATTGACGGTATGGTTTATTTGGCCGTAATTCGGGGTTTCCGAAATAGTATCCGGCAGTTTGAGCTTTCTTGGAGAATGTTACCATATCTGGGGGAGTATCGAGATTCCAGTGATCATGTGCCCAGAATTTACCTGTCGCACCAACACCAGTTTGTACTTCGTCGACAATAAGGAGAACGTTGTGCTTTTTGGTTAGGGTTCGGAGACCTCGGAAGAAAGCGGGGGAGGCATGATTGTCACCCCCTTCAGATTGGATGGGTTCAATTACGACGGCACAAGGTGGGAGGTGGTGTGTTTTGATTAGATGTTCGACCTCTGCGAGAGCAGCTTCTTCTGCTCGCTTGTTTTCTTCAACATAATCTTCCAAGGGGTACTTGAGCATGGGGAAAGTGGCTTGTGGCCAATCAAAAGCAGGGATGTCGAGTTTATGGATGGCTTTTGAACGGGTGGTAGATAGGGACCCGAAAAGTCGGCCATGGAATCCAGTTTTGAAGGACATGATTGAAAGTTGAGGTGCCCCTGGTGATTGGTTCAGCATACTCGATGTGATATCTTCCTGAGAAAATTCGACATGGGCACCTCCTCGCTCTTGTTGACGACGCCACATGAATGCTGCTTTATATGCAGTTTCGTTTGCGTCGGATCCGGCCATAGCAGTGAAGACTTGATTAAGTCCTTTGGGTGCTACTTTTAAGACACCCGTTTCCAGAATGGATGCCCAATCATGCGAAGGGAAGTTTCCGAGTGCAGGTCGATTAACAAGAGCAGATGCCATTTGAGGGGAAGTGGCGGCTTCGAGGAGAGATGGATTGCTGTATCCGACCGGGATAGATGCAATCTGGGCGTAGCTATATCAAGTTAGGTTTATACGAGGTGTGAAGCTCGTAAACTTACACATCCAAAAGGACATTTCCATCTGGATCAGCAATGTAATTTCCAAAACTCTTCTGGTAGTTTGCTAGCATATTCAGGCTCCTTGTATCGTACACCTTATCCAACTCCTCAATTGCTTTCTTGCTTTGGGGGCCCGGAATAGCTGTCTTGACCACCGGGCCAGAGGGTTCATCGGGAAAGAATGGTTTCTCTCTCGCCGCTGCTGTGGCACTGTACGACCTTTGAGCTTGAATTGAGGAATTGATTCGGGAGGTAACTGGGCGCAATCGCGCCGCAGCTCGAAGGAAAGCCATAGAAAAGGTGCTGAGACAATGTGATTGTTTATGTTGTATTGGGAAGAAAGGGTATGACCTGATTATCTGTTGAAGTGGGGTCAGTCATGCTATCCTTATGTGACGGGTGAACAAAGCCACCGCACCTTAGGTTTGGTTCAATTGACGATGCTGATTCAATTGATAATTCAAATAAGAGATGGACTATGCTTGGAGCTTCCTTCGTCCTCGATCATAGATTTAGAGAGAAATGGAAAATTGTTTTGGGAGGGGCAAACAGGGACAGGAAGCACATGCACGGCTGGGACTGGTGACGGAGGCTGTCGGCTAACCTCCCCTGAACAGTGTCGTCGAGGTCACGTGGATTTGCTTTACTTATTCTATCACCAGTTCGTATACATTGTTCCTTACCTGCCATGCCCAACCCCTACTATAATATGTGGTATGGGATTATACCGGCAACATGTAATCGAACAAGTCCTACTACCCTCTAAAGTAGTTATGTTTAAATCTCAGTGATAGGGTCCTCGCCTCCCACAGCGCGCCATCGATTTGTGGCGGTTATAATCTCCTCAGAAGTCCCCTCTGCATCTTCCAAGAAGGATAATGTCGATCCAGGGTGAGTGAGGGGTGCTGAGCTGCAAAGGAGTTGGTACGAAGGATGGAGGGAAAGAAGTCGGAGGCGATCAGGGCTTCACATAAACAGTGTTTCCGCACTGCAAAAATGGGGAGTCAGCAATTACTTCTTTGGATGTCCCTAGAGTGAGGCGTAGTAAACATAACCAGTGTGCCTAATCAACAGGTAAGCTGTGTCAGATCCAGCATCCGTATCAGTAATCATACTTAGCTAACGGTGTTTGCCTCAGCCAACTGGTGTCCCATAGCGAAGGCGCTTTGCTTGCAGTTATATCAGCAACGGCAATAATTTTTGGAGGGTACATAGTTACTGATCCGGGCTCCTATACCTCCCTTTATTGCATTGCCAGCCCAGAGATAAGACCAGCGAACAGCGGGGCTTATTCTGTTCGGGTTGCAAAATTAGGGTTTTCGAGTGGAAACGCAAAGGGTTACCGCCAAACTTGACGATTATACTCAAGATCTGATGACGAAGGGAAATGGCATCCTCGGCTTAAAATTCCAGACTTTGTACAGTACACACTACCAATATCATTTATACGAGAAGATCATGTCACAAATCTTACAATCGCAGATATTTAAGTCAAGGGGATGTAGTGTAGTATATTATTTTAGTCCAAGAACTTTCAAATCAAAATCATAAACTCTAATTATAAAAAATCCATGCTATTTCCAAGTTCCCCTATGATAATTTGTGGTAGGACTTTCATTCCATCATATTTCCCGCATCTGTGGAGAGCCTGAGCCCTTTCGCCGTCGCAGCATTGCTATTAGATCCCTTCCTCGTGGGGTTAAACCCCTGAGCCAGAGCCCTTTGCCAGAGCTTTTGTTGTGAAAGAAAGATTCAGGAGTGAGCTCTTCTCTTGGCGTTGCTGGGACTTCGTGTATTGAGACGCTGATCTCAGTGGGGTTTCGATCTTCGCGCGCTTTCCATCCTTCGTTTTCCAACGCCCACAGGACCGCTTCCCGAACATTCTTCTTGATGGCGGTTGGCTTGTGTGCAGGTTCTGTCCCCGGGGTGTGGACTCCAGTTTCCACGAGAATGGATTTCCACTGGGTTCCGGGCCATTGGCTTTTGTAGGAGTTGCTCCCAAAGATGTCTGATGCCGGATTGTCACCGATCATGTACACGACATCAATGCCTGGGATGTCGGCTCCTGGATTCGATGCTTTGTAAAGATTGGCGTGATGGGCAAAAAGTGCCGTTTCTCCGTAGAGATATGTGGCTTGTGTAGGTTTTCCAATCCGGGTGTCGAAAAGCGAGGCTCCTTTAGTATGTGCGTCCCATAAGCCATGCAATGCCTGTCTGAACGAACCTTGAGCGAGTCTCGGGTTTTTCGCACAGGTTGCCCACTTAAATGAATTAGCACTATTAATTTAGTGAGGGGCAAGAGCCTAAACAAATGAAATGAAGAGTGGAAGCCGCAACATAGCAATATTGCGGTGCCAAAAAAAAAAAAAGGGAAAAGAAAAGAGTTAATTTACGGTAAGGTCCGGATTGCAAAAATAGAGGGCTGGCTGCGAGTCCTGTTGATATCCTTTGTTATATAGTTGGGGATTGTTGTTGAGAGGCGAGACGGTACCGAGACGACCTTTTTCTGAAAGAAGCAGATCGATTGTCAATTGAAGATCCAGTCCCCAATCGCGTGGACTGGAGAAGACAACTATAGCGGCGATCTCGAGTGGTCCCGTGGGGAGTGGCTGAGCGTGTTTGACATGATGTTCCGCAGTCATTTCGCCGAAGGGGTAAGTCTCGGGATAGGTAGCATAGATGTCAGAAGCAGTAACGACATTGTTGAATCCGTAGGCCTTCGCTAGCTCCCTGATCTTATTCCCTACCCCTCCGAGTGCCAGGATTGTGGTGTCTTTGAGTTCAGGGACCAGATTTTTGAATGGAGTATGTGACTGGATGAATGAGTTAGGATCGACGGGGATGTTAAGGCGAGATGACAGATTAGCTGCATGATCTTGCTCGGTCAAGCCGCCTGAGTTTGTCAAAAATATATACGGAATGCCTTGTTTTTGTAGGAGAGAGAGCGTGTCTGAGGCTCCTGGCAGTGCAGTTTTACTCCTGAGGAGTACTCCATCAACGTCAAAAGCAAAGGTAACAACAGGATCATATTTCCTTGGGACTTCTGTCTCAGATTTGCCTCTGATCAGAGAGCCAAGAGTTCTTTTGAGAGAGAGGAACATTGTGAGGATGCGACTGAGAAGTTTTTGCTGAAGCTGAAACAACGATTCATGAATTAGGCAAGCTAAGTTGTATATTTCTTATGGATTCGTCATTGTTGACATTTTAGATCCTAAGGACAATCTTTGTAAACGGAGAATAGTAGACAGCAGTAAGTATTCAAAAGGTGTAGAGTCACATGACGTTTGGGGGGCAAAATGACTGATTTGTGTGAATCAAGGAACTTGGTAACTGTCTAGATCCTCTAAAACTCATTATTTTATTATTCAAGACTGTCAAGTCCAGCATCTGGCATCCAAACGTCCATAAATTCAAATGCCAGTGTGCTAAGAATGGAGAGGATTCTGTTATTCCTGGTATCAACTACCATATCCATCTATTACTTAGGTACTAAGAAAATAGATCATCGCATCAAATTGTTTGCCGTCTTTCTCCTTTGCGAATAATGATTGTTAACTATTAATAATATCTTTGGTCCGTTAGCAAGGGAAATGATTTTGTCTTTGCGTATTGAACAGTGGCATTCTTTGACCTGAGACTATGACTCACTGAGTACAAGGAAATAATAACTTTATTACATCGAGGATTTGTGGAAACAGGTCTCCACTGTGCGAAGACTTTCCAGTTACTGGAGCACTCGCTGCATAGAAATGGTTCTATCATACCGCTCAGGCTTTAACAATAATGATCCAGGCACCCGGCTTCACAACAGTTCCTGGTTTGCTTGCAACAGCCTCAACCTTCTTTCCCCCAGCTTTTCCCTCGCAAACGATATTAATCTCCATCTTCATCGCCTCCAAAATAGCTACAACTTGGCCCTCCTTCAACACATCACCTGGTTGTACCAGTATCTTCCAGACATTAGCATCAATAGGGCTATCAATAGTAATCGATGGCTCTGGATTCATCATCTCCTTGACACGTTCCGCCTCCTTTTCTTTCTCCGCTTCCTGCACAGCAACCCATTCTCTATACAATCTCTTCTCGATGTCGAGATTTTCTTCCACGCATTTATCTCGGCCTTCTCGGAAAGTTTGGACGATTGGGTCTATCCTAGATTTCTCGAATACTTCGTACACTTCTTGCAAATTGAAGACGCCTTCCCGAATATCGAACTTGTAGCTCCCACGCTTGTAGTCAAGCATCAGTTGGTCATATTCTTTGACATTGACTTCATGATAACGCAAGATGTCGAAGGGCTCATATAGCCAAGGGCGAGTTGGACTAAAACTCGGTCCGTTGCCGAATGTGTCCCAGCATTCCATTGTTCGTGCGAAGAGCATATAGCCGCCTGGGGCTTCGACAGGGTAGATAGCGAAGAGGGAGCCGCCCATACCAATTGTGCCGCCCGGCGTGGAGACGCGGGTGGGGTTATATTTCTGGCCAACAATACCGCTCATGGGTTCTAAGGGGAAGAGAATTGGTGTTCCGACGAGAAATCCTACTGCAACGACAATAAATGGAGATTTGAGAAGTATCTCGAATGTTTGGCGACGTGTTGAAAGCCCATTGTTGATACGAAGGTATTCAACGTTGTCAGGTAAGTAAACTGCAGTAGGTCTCGTAGTCTCTCTATATCTTTTCTCTGATGCTCGGATGGCAGGATGATCAAATACAACTGGGAGATATATTTCACGACACGGAATTTGGATATCTGTCGTGGCTTTGATGGACCTCTCAGCTATGTCGACTGTTCCGAGTAGAGCTTGTTGGGTGATAATCGTAGGGTTGAATTGAATCATCACAGCTGTAACGAAGTCAGCACTGCTACGTTAAGGGTAGACAGTACAATTACAGCCGATATTCGGATTCATGGCTAATTTTAGCTCTTTTAACGCCTGTAGCTTTTGAACCAAAACTCTGATCCGGGTCGTGACCCTGACGTCTACTGTCTGCTTTCCGATTTCCACAAGCAGGAAGTTGTCTCCACCCTGTATCCAACATGTTAGAATATACAGCAATAGAAGGAGAAGCAAACCTGTCGGTAGACCACCTGATGACGTTTATCATCGGCAGGAATGGTCTTTAAAATTGCGTTTGACTGGCCTTCCTCTAAACCTGAATTAGGAAGTGTCAAGTCTAAGTTCGGCACAGTCTTGGATTCCCCATTAATAAGGGATTGGATATCCTTGACAAATCTTTCAACTCGTTCAGAGAGCTCAAATGCGAGCTCGAAAGTGGTCGGCTTCAACTTCAGATATTCGCCCGGCTTTATCTGCCCAACTCGCCAGAGATCTGCAGATATCACTGTACATCAAGATCTCGGAGTCAGTATTGAATTGGGAGAGAAATACCATTATGAATAGGGGGTGTTCTGAGAAGTTACATACCTGTGCTCGAACATAACAATCCCCCCAAGTCAGGGCTGTCCATAGAAAGGATAACAGAAGAGTCTCCACCCCAATTAATCCCCCCTGGACTTGGGTAACCATAATCAAAGACATTCGAGGGATGTGAGCCACCCTCTCCACCATCTCTGCGAGTCCATTCAGGGATAGCTCCTACGAGCCGGATTCCGGTACGATTAGAGTTGTGTCCAATCTTCCACGGGATGCTGTATAGCATCTGTCTATCTTTCGCGGTCATGAAATCATCAGAGTCATGCGGGCCATGCATGCAGTAAACCTCTGAAATGTTATAATTCGGAATGGACGCTTCTGGGAGCGTAAATGGCTTGACTGTCCCAGTCCGATTCTTAATCTCACGACTTAGTTCTATCCAATCACCCATTTGAAGTTGTCGACCCTATGAATATGTCAGAGTAATTGAAGCTCTGGGCTGAATACAAGATACCTGGGTGCCACCAAAGCCCAAACTGGGGGTTCCAGCTTTCGATCCAAGGTAAGATGGTCTGGATAAGGAATCGTAAGCTTCAATATCTAAATAAATCCACAATTCACATACATTTCAGGAAATCCACCTTTGACGGCGAGGTAAAATCTCAATCCTCCGTTCTCGACTTTGTTTATCTTTACTTTCTGACCAGCTCCAACAATAAGTCTCGACCACATCGGCTTTTCTTGTCCATCGATGAAAATGGAAACGGGGGCTCCCGATACGGCGAATATAGCTGATGCTGTAAAAAGGAGCTCCGGTCCAGCTAATGTCATCTCAAGGACCTCAACCCCTGGATCATTACCAACAAGAATATTTGCGACTAGTATGGAGAAGTAAGCATAGCTTAGTTTTAAGACATGGGCTCGTACTTCTAGAGGAGAGATTATCCATTGGGCCTCCTTTAGGTATCCCATGCCCACTTGTTGCTCTCGCTGGGTAGTCTTGTACTGTTGTGAAGGATCCGGGTGAGATAACGTCAATTGCACAAGGCTCGTACTTAAATTTCGTCTCGAGAAAGTTTGTCAGCGTATCACCATCCAGGAATGCTATCAATATCGGTTATAATGAGTATATAACTCGGATATGGAGACTACAACATACGTTTCGAAGTTAACACATCGGCCAAAAAATAGACGTTCGTAGGCGGCCCTTGAAGTATTGTTTCGGATAGAACTTTGGTCATTTTTGAGCACGCCGTTGGCCTGTCCTTGGCATGCACCATGATCTTTGCAATCAATGGATCTGATGAAGTCAGTCAGTAATGACCCAAGGTATTATACCCTAGGCTCACCATAAAATGAAGAAATTCTCTGTCCAGTCTTTACCCACGTATCAACCCGAACGCCCTCTCCTTCTGGCCACTGAACAGCCTGCAACAGCCCGGCGCTTCTAGCCAAAATAATAAGGTTAGTATATATTTATTTCGGACAGTTCTCGGGAGGTTTCTGAGAAACAATTTGGGACTGGAGTTTGAATTACTCATCCCCCATGAGATGTTGAACAGGATAGGGACTCCTGGGAATCTTACGGCGCATAATTTCTAAATGGAACTTCTGCATAGACTCTCACTTCCATAGAAGCTCCACTTGGGCCATGCTTTTGCAGTGAATGTAAATACTTAGACGAAAGACCTATTTTACCCCCTTTTTCACAATCTGCCTGCTGAAGCATAAGAGAAACCAGATCAATTTCATAACACAGCTCAGTGATTCCGTGCTCTACTTGAAGTCTGGTGTTCATCTCCAGGAAAAAGAAATCCTCAGTAACGTCATCAACTAGGAACTCGATGGTACCGACGGATTTATAATGCAATTGCATAGCGTAGGCGGTTGCGCATTTAGTTAGTTTCTCGCGCATGTTGGGTCGTTTCTGAACGAACGGACTAGGGCATTCTTCGATCACCTTTGTAGCCAATAAGTTATGGAAATGTATAATTTCCCAGGTGATCTTAGGCATACCTTCTGATGCCTTCTCTGGATACTGCACTCTCGTTCCCCGAAATGTACAACATCAGTACCATTTCCAAAGATCTGGACCTCAATATGTCGACTCTGCAGATAATACTTCTCGAGGAAGACTCCTGCATTGTTGAAGAGGGTTTCGCCCCGACTTTTGACTTTCTTGAAAGCTGCAGAGATCTCTTCATCATTTTGACAGACTTGCAACCCCATACCGCCGCCTCCTCCAGTCTAAGCGGGCTGTTAGTAATTCCATCTTGAAATTGAGAGCCACTACTAATGTCTCACGGGGCACTGATAGAATAGGGTGAAAGTCGACTCTTTGGGGATCTTACGGCTTTCAACATAATCTACGCTTGTCAATTCTCTTCATCTATATAAATTTCCAGTATATACTAACTGGGAATCCCAATTTATTTGCTAAGTCCAAAGCTTCGCTTTCCGACTCAAGCAAATCACTACCAGGCACAACAGGCACCTTAGCCTGGACGGCTAAGTCTCTTGCCCGATGCTTCTGTCCCATTTCTGATATAGACACAGGGTTTGGCCCGACGAAGATCATACCTGCGTCGATAACTTTTTGGGCGAAAGTTGCGTCTTCGCTGAGAAATCCATAGCCTGGGATAACGGCATCGACGTGGAGCTTCTTGCATATTCTGAGGATTTCTTCGCTGCGGCTCCAGTTAGAACAAATATTTTGAAAGAAAAGCATGTTGAGACTCACGTGTCCATATACCCATTCACATTTTCTCCAGGCAGGAGGATATTCTCGTCCGCGAGGGATGAATGAATGGATGTTGCGTCTGAATCTGAGTAGACCGAGACGCTTTGTAATCCTAATTTTTTACATGCTTTAATGAGACGGACCGCGATTTCTCCTCGATTGGCAATGAAGATTTTGCGAAGATTCGAGAATTTGTAGTCCATGTTCTAAAGACAATCGCATACTCAGTATCAAGTAAATTTGAAATGTAGGTGTAGCTCTTATCTTTGCCTTTTGAACGACAGGCTGATAAGACAGCCCCGCTAAAGGAGACTTTGAAATACGTCAGACTTGTCTTCTGGGAGGGGAGGGAGGAAGGGGAGCACAAGAGATCATCGGAGTTAGAAATAAGTGCGAGATCGTGATTTGAAATGGGTTGTCCAACGACGTCACACAGGCTCGACTTTGAAAAGAGTTTCAATATCACCGGTTAGAATCCACAAGCAACATGCCTTAATTCGAAGCGTCCACAAAAGGAGTACGTTGATTTCGATGTTTACTTTGATTGTGAGAAATGCTTCGCATTTGCCTCATCCACAGCCTTTCTGGCTGCCCTCACATTCTCCAGTGCAGTTATCATATCAGAATGGATGCAAACACTAAATGGCTTCCCTTGAAATCCCACCCTGAACGTGCCATCTTGATTATGGTCTCTCTCATCTGAGGCTGCACACCGAGTAACTCTCTCGTAAATTAGTTCGGGGGTAGCCTTTTCACTGCTTGCAACGGGTACCAAGGCTCCCTGCGGTGTATAATCAATATCGACGTAGAGTTCCTCTTGAAACGGTAGCTCGTATTTTACACACATGTCCTTTTGCATTTCGTTTTTGCACGCATAGACGGGGACTTTGTATACAGCCGCCGCGCGCAGTACCGCATCCATTATTTTAGCATCTCGCTGCATGTAGAAGAATAGCTCGCCGTGCGGCTTGATGTGATTGAGTGATAGTCCTTCTGATTCCAAAATTGCCTTTAGAGCCCCGACTTGGTAGAGTATTGAGGCGTACATGTCTTCAGGATCTACTTCCATCCTGCGGCGCCCAAATCCGAATAAATCCTGCAGACCTGGATGTGCACCTATCTTTACATGATGGGCTTTGGCCATGCGGACGGTTTTGAGCATCAGAGAGGGATCACCAGCGTGAAAGCCGCATGCGACGTTTGCAACATCGATGTATTTTATGAGTTCGTCGTCAGGTCCCTGTCGTACGTGAGCACTGGCCCATTTATTAGATTGAGGGTCATGGCGATTTATTACCATTTTCCACCGCCCAAAACCTTCACCCATGTCACAATTGATCTCAATCTTCTCGACAAGGCCCGCCATTGTCTCCTATCCTCTAGGTATGAGTCGGTGTCAATCTTTCGAGAGAGTGAAAGCTTGTTCGAGAGTCTCCCCGCTATTTTGGCGACTCTGTGGCATTTAAGTGCGGGGCATTTTATATGGCACACAAATTTTTAAATGAGATCAATCAATTTTCATTTGAAGAAGTCAAAAGGTTTACTGTAATCGCAAACAAAGACTTTTGAACTAGCCGTTCAGAATCGATTTATTCATTACTACAAGCATTTTTGCTTGAATGACCTGCTTTGACCACATAATTTAAATCCGCGAAGAGAAGACCTGAGAGTTTGTGGTTTGGTGTGAATGCTCGGAGAGGATGAGGGATTGATTGGCATTGTCTCTGAAATAAAGCTGCGTATATTGCTGATTTCGCTGGGGTGGGAACAGTACATGTATATGAGGTGGATTTATATGGGATTGAACCAGCCACTTCACCCATGGATATAAATATATATACATATATTGTTGGCAGGAGGACCCGACAGTTTGGTTCAGCGGCAATCGCGGGAGTCATAAATAGAATCTCGTTTTGAGGATTGTGAGCTCTCTGCACATAAGGTGCTTAAAAATCATTATTGAATTCTAACATCTGAAAAATAGTGTGACTATCTAAAGCTTCGTCACTCCAATTACTATCCACTATCTCAGTTTTACTGCCGGAAAGAATCTGGGTCCAGCGAAGCCGTTGCAAACAACGCTCTGAATATCAATATTCCCAGATGGGTGAGGATGTGGACTCCACATCTTCAGCAAGATGAACCTGCCACTAACAGGAGGATCAAATCGAATCGTACATTTGCTCTTGTCTCTTTCAATGAAAAATCTCGCATGAGGAGCCATAAGTCCTCCACCAACAGCCTGGACCGCTTCCTGTGTAGCAATCTGACTTGCTTCTGCAGCTTCTGCAAGGGTAATATTACCAGCTGTTTCACGACGGCGAAATTGACCCAGGGCGTCATCCCAATCTATCTCACTGCGTCCTTCTTCACTGTCAGAATCTTCAAAACGAAGGTCCATTATCCGATGAATTGAACGATTCCGAGAACGGGCTGTGGAATTCTCATCTTCGGATTCGCTGCACTCAATTGTCACATTGAAATTTTGCTCATTAGAAGCGAAATCAGCTGGTATCTGAGCCGTCCGTAAAGCGCATTCGTCATCTTTAACACCAATATCGTAGAGGCGACGTGCTCTTGCCTGAGCAGTTGTCATGGTGCCATCACGGTTATGGTTGATAGATATTATTGGGGGGAATTCGATTGAATGTTCTTCTTCTTGTCGCCTCCTCGGAGGCGAGTACTGGATTTGATATTGTGCTGTTCTTGTTAAAAGATCATTGGATGTCATTGATACGAAAACCATGCCATCTTGAACACTGCTTTGCACTAGTCAATATTAATCACGCATACGATTGTGGAACTTACGGTGCAGTATATCCACTGTGAGGGGCTTTGACGATGAGTTCCTTCAAGCAGAATACGGTTGCTCCTTGGTGTCTGAGAACCAAGTTGCATCGATTAGACTGAGTGCAATAAACCGAGTCATCATTTTTCAGTACATTCTCAGCAGAATAATCCACACCATGATGTTCTTTGAAAATCCCCCCATCACAACTAACAATTTCCATCTTGAGTTTACCCGGCTCAACTTGACCATATTGGCCGTAGCGAAATGCAGCGAAGCCAGAATCCGATTCATCTGTATCTAGTTTCCGACGTTTGGTTCTTCGATTATGCTCAGCGTCACTCGAATTATCCGGGCGTGCTAATAAAGGGGGCGAGGAGATGGTCGGAACAGGTTCATCTAATAATGCTCTTAGACTGGAACTTGCTGCTGCGAGTTGTCTTCCAGCATGTTGTAAATCAGCAAGTCCATTACTTGCTTCGTAAAGAGACCGATGTCTTTCAAGGTATCTATCACTCGATGTCATGGGAGGTCTAGCTCCTCGACGAGCTGGTAATCTTGGTAAATCCCTAGCTGACCGATCGTGAGGTGGTCGTTCCATCGCATGTCTAAAAGGTGGCGTATAGTCAGTTGCCTCTCTGTGCACTCGACGTCGCCTTTCAGGGTCGGGCTCGGAAGCCATGTTGGGGGATTCCGTCCCAGATCGAGTATCCATCCTTCTCAGACCATATGAGCGTTCTATCCGTCTATACAATTCGCCTGAAGGGCTGAAATCGGTATCCGCGGCTTGGTGGTTGTCAAGTATCTCTCGAACAATTTGATCCGCAGTATCATGACGGGATGCAGACGTAGGAGGTTCATCAGAATTGCCAGACTTCATTCTATGTTAATGATTTTTGTTTAAAAAGGGTGGGCAAAGCCAGTTGCGCTTACCATTGGTGGTAGCCGTCTCGGCATCTAATAACAGACAAGCAACGATATGATATGGTGGTGATAGGTGCAGGATGGCCTGAGAGGCTTGTCCTTCCCACTGGCAATGTAAATGGTTGTGTGATCTTCGAGTGATGGATGTTGTGGCGAGTATATGTCTCACCAACAGATCTTCGATTTCGAGCCTTCGCGTAAAGCGGTCGCTGCCTTTGTGGGGAAGAGGTACTAGAAATCAATATAATTGGACAAAGAATGCCAGAGCTTATCACAACTTCGTCAACGGCCTCTTGAAGCTATCGGATTTCGATTTGTTGCATAGATCTTATTGATACACCTTGCTGCAGGATGACTTCAACTCTGTTGCGACGATAGCTTGACTACAGAGTCAGGGACAGAATAAGATACTTAATTAACCAACAGTTTTGACCTCGTCAGCTTCACGTACACGACAGCAATCTTGCAACGAACCTAGAAATATTTAATTAGGACAACAACCTTTGCATCTGGAAGTCATTCCGAGATGGATGTAACTATGGACCAGCCAGTTCCAACTATTCCCATCGTGGATGCTGCGAGTCGATCCATCACTTCTTCAGGAGGCATCAGTGCTGGTGAGATAAATTTATCTATGTTCTTAAAGACAGCGTCTGATCACCTTATAGATGAAATTGCGCTCTATGACAGACAAATTCGACTATGGGGCGTACAAGCACAAGAGAAGATTCGCAATGCCAACATTCTCCTCATCACCATGAAAGGCCTCGCAAACGAAATAGCCAAGAACCTCGTCCTTGCAGGTATTCACTCCATCACGATCGTCGATCACGAATTTGTTACAGAAGGCGATCTAGGCGCCCAATTCTTCCTATCAGACGCAGATGTCGGCACGAATAGAGCAGAGGCAGCTGCACCTCAAATGCGAAAGTTGAACCCGCGAGTGAAGGTGATCGTGGATGCCGAGGACATTAGGGTAAAAGGACCAAGTTATTTTCAGGCATTTGACATTGTCATTGCTACAGATCTTGACCCTAACACTTTGAATCTTATTAATACGGCCACGAGAGTCAACCACAAGCCTTTCTACGCAGCTGGTGTACATGGAATCTATGGATTCATATTTTCTGATCTCATTCAACATGAATATGTGGTGGAGAGAGAGAAGAGCAACAGGCCCACCCTCCTCCAGGCCGAGACGAGAACAAGAAGCGTGGTCGATGTGAAGATAAAGCAGGAGAATAACAAGACAATCGAATTAGTCACAAAATGCGAGCTCTACTCTACATGGTTCCTTGCCAGCGATGCAGCCAACCTCCCAGCCGATTACTTGAAGAGCCGACGTCGACTCAAGGCAGTTACTCCTATCCTCTCCTGTCTTCGCGCGCTTTGGGAATTCCTCCAACTCCAGCAAGGAAGAATGCCAAGCACAAAAGAAGATCTTCAATTGTTCACTAAGCTAGCCACTCAGAAACACAAAGCCCTTGGTCTTCCAGATGAAACCTTGCGCTCTGAGACACTCCGAAAGTTTCTGCAGAATCTTGGCAGTGAGATCGCTCCCGTGACTGCAATACTTGGTGGTCAACTCGCACAAGATGTCATCAATGTCCTTGGTTGTCGTCAACAGCCCATCCAGAATATGGTTCTCTTTGATGGGGATCTGATGGAGGCACCGATGTATGCTTTACATCCAGAAGGTGGACTTGGTGAAGCATTGCTACCGATTTCGGGAGGTGCTGAAAATGGGCTGATGAATAATGGTAGGATGTCCGTGGATAACCCTCTCCCTACCTACCAGCCGATATTAGGGCCGGTCTGAACATCTGCAGACTAGAGATAAAAGTGTAATGGCGTTTTACGGACGGCGTTTCCGTAGGAATAGTGGCCGATCTGGCCGGTTAGACACCTTTCAATCTTCATCATCTCCCTCGTCATCGATCTCGTCATGTTCTTCATGTCCGTCGTGGTCTCCATCCTCACCATTTTCATCCATGTGCTCGTCACTCTCATCTTCGCTACTATCGTCACTGTTCTTCTTTTTCGTAAGTTGGAGCTCAGAACTCTCACCCTTTCTTACAAATACGAAACTTCTCGCCGCTCGCTCTTCCCCTTTCCACCCTCCAACTTCACCATTCTTCCTCCTGACCACCCCTAAAGTTCTCGCGTGTTTATACCCAGGATATGCCTTCGACTGAAATTTAAAACTGCGCTCCACTTCCAACCCTGAATGTCTAGCTAGATCCCTAATATTCCAAAGCGTATATGGTTCCCCCTCGAAGAGCGTCACGATTATGGAGCTTCCGCGGTTGGAGGAGAGGGAGGGGAGAATGTTTTTGAAGAATGAAACTAGGAGTTCTATTTCCAATTTTAATTAATATATCATCAAACTTGGAATGCGTAATGTGCGGAGAGGTACCTTGATTATATCTAACCTGCCTATTAACATCCGTCGTCTTACCACCCACATGTGGGAAATTAAAAATCACTCTGTCCATTCCCCCCAATCCCTCCTTCACCTTCCCCCTCCCCAACTTCACAACATCAACTCCATACCTCACACTTCCACCTCCTTCCTCAATGGCATCTATGTTCGCCTCTGCATGCGGGTATTTGCCCACCAATTCTTCCTTCGTTTCGAGAACCGTAGCGGTCATGTTTCCACACGCATGGTGCTCAATCAAAGAGCGAGAGAATGATAAATCGCCCTCTCCGATTAGAAGGATGTGATCGCTGGGCGCGAAAGGAATCGTAGGCCGCGAATTCGGACTGTGGATTTTCTTCTTTGGATGCGCCTGTGTTACAGACGTATTCTTCGGCTGTGATTTCTTGATCCCGATTGGACGGGAAGCTTTGGGCGGATGTTTTTTCTTGCTCCCTGCATTGATTTTGCCCCGTTTGTTCTTGCCCATCTTGAGGAAGATTTGGGAAATATTGGATGAATGGTGTTGGGCTCGTAGGATTTCTGGAGGTTATCATTTATAAAAACTTTAAGAATAGATGCTTGAAAGTGGCCGAAATTGGATGTGAAATCATGTTTCTGGTGAATGAAGGTTATGGCATTATCTCCAAGAGGATTCTGCGATTGGGATTTGGACCCCGTGGAACTGCCGGTGCCAGGAGTGATCGGGGTTATCACGTGCAATAAGCGGAACCGTCAAATTCAACAATTATTATATTTGTTTCTAGGAGGTATACTGCTTGCCTGCTGGAAGCTGTGCTCCTGTTCTGTTCTTTCACAAAAAGAATATCAAGTGTGATAGGCATACGAATCAACTTTCTAAACCAGCTGAGGTTGTGGAGTCTTGGGGTTTTATGAATCCTTCCATTCCTGTACTTCTCCGGATTTGCAAAGGGGGCCGGAACAGTTAATTGGGCTTTCTGGAAACTGCACTCTATATCTGGCTAACTGCTCGGATTTATATCTGCCTTGTTCTCTATGAGATACTCGTATTTCGTTCGGCTTCGCCACATAGCCTTACTCGGTGGAACTACTCAACCTCTCAACGATGCTATGCGGGATGTCAGGAAAACAACTACATTGTCGAACGAATTCCGTGATTGAAGAGTCAGGATCTTAGGGTTCCAATCCATCGTCCGGCACGGCAGCTTGCAGTCTAAAACCGACTCCACCATTGCATTAGAGTATTACCAAGAGCATTCACTAAAGGCTAGCAATACTATGAGTAAGTTTTGGCGCAGATATCATCCTTATGGAACTTACATTACCTGCCATTGCACAACAGAACTCCGGAGATGGCCTATCTCGAGTATCTGGAAGTCCTCTAGAGTCAAATAGACAAAGGGGTTCTGGCCCGAGGACGGGAATCAGGAAATCTGTTTACTCAGTTGGAGGTAGATTTAATCGAGGCGAGGGACCACCTTATGCGTGAAAAGGATTTCGCAATACAGTACCCCAACTCGATAGCCTGGTGGAAAGCTCCGTTTCTGAAACAATTATTCCTCCAGGTTCTGTCGATATCTATAACGTGAATAATTCATATTATGGGTACTTGCGAATGTAGTTAATCAAAAATTGGCTTATCCTATGTACTCTCTTTTGTATAAATAGAGCTGAAGTGCCAAGATAGAACTTAGGCGTTCAGTCTTGATATAATTTATTTTTATTTTTATATCTTATTCCTCAACAATATCTCGACGATCCATCAAAGTGTTAGTGAAGTACCATATAGGTTCATCCTGAAGCAAACCTCACATTCTGAACGCTGAAGTTCTATCTTGTGCCAAGCAGACCTTGTCCATCTTGCATGCTCGTGAGGCTAAGAAGGCAAAACATCAACAAATGGAGTCTGAGGTACCTGGTAAACAGGCTGAAATGGCTGGGACAAACGATGATGTGGATGAAAACGATAATAAGACTGAGAATTATTCGCATCAACCGGACAGGTAAGCCTTCGTTAACCCTTTAGTCGAGTTATCATTATTGGTTGCCTTTCAGTCGTAGCTTGCAATCTCCTACTCCCGAAGAGCTCACTACCGGGGTCTTGACATTGTTCAAGCCAGACCGCCAATCCAACTTCCTGTTTCCTCCTGTTCCCGGTGCTGAGATTCGAGATGTATACTGCATTAAATGGAGTTGTCCAAGCATCCCCGTTGGAAGTGCAAGTCTCGTCCATTGTCCTCTGCCAGCAGCTGCCATGCATGCCATCATAAGAATGGTAGTTGCGAGCCCGTAAGGATTTCGTTGACCTTTCAGTGAGGGTTCATTAAGGTACCGTTGATAACATAGCATAGGTTCCTCCTGCATTATATGAAAAGTCCAAGCATGTTATGGACATGGCTGCTGAATACAATGCGGGTCGTCATAGCACACTCGGTTGCAAATGGCCCACGCTGCGTTTGACATGGCCTTTAAAAACGGCAATTACGACAGGAAGGAGTCAACTGCGGTGTTTAAGTATTTGAATACTTCGTGATAGTTTTGTTAGCCCTTAGCTAACTGTCTTAGGGCTCGTCCTTGGGTTCCTGTGCAGAATGCAGTGTCTGACAGTACCAATTCGTTGTTGAGCAGCTTGCAAGGTCTGTGTGAATCAGTCGATAGACAGACCGAAACCTTTTGCCAAGCCGTCAATGAGCAAAGCGCCGTTCTCGCTAAATCTCTCATGAAATATTGATTCATGATACGAGTTTGATGGCTAGAGTGAGTAGTTGATTAATCATTAAGCTTTCGTTGACAGATCACTGACTAACTTCCTAGCACTTCACCGAGCTGTATAGTTGGCCTCCTCCTCCTCTACGGAACTTGCACGATCGGTTTTCAGAGCATCTGGCTGTAAGCAGGTCCTTTGACGATCAGGTTGTAGATCACTTTTGTTTGCTAGTTCAGCCATGACTATCTTGACGACCTCATATCCTTCAATAAAGAGCCCTGAGCTATGGCTCTCTAACAAACTAGCAATGTCTTCTAGCATATCAGAAAATCAAAACAAATAAAAAAAACATAAACTACAAACACTAGCCAGCTCCGCCTCCAAAATCACTCTTATGCCTCATTTGCTTCCTCCTCGATCTTTTTGACCACTTCCTTGATCATATCGACATGACCCTTCAATAGCTCACGTGATACATAGCCAGTACTGTTCACATTTAACTGGTTTATCAAATGGTCCAGAATCTCATTAATATTTATACGAACTGCAGTAACTTTATAAACCTGGGCATTACTACTACACCACATCGACAACTGAAGCTTCGGGGATACTTGTTTTCTTTTTCTCTCTCGATTTCTGCCAACCTGCTATTTCATTTGTTCTTAGTGGTTTGATGGGATATTTAACTAAGATGCCTTACATATTAGGGATAAACCAACAATTGTAAATGTCGGGATGCACGGGGTGATATTGCTTCCACAATGGGCTCAACTATGTAAGCTCTTTATGTGGTTGGAATATCGATTGATTAGATCTAAGCTGGTAAGCAATTCTGCCGCCTGACACCGCCTACCTAAGCGGTATCAAGGTTCGACCGAACTACCGTAATTGCGCCGAACTTAAAGCGTAGTTAAAGCGTAGTCTAAGTCTACGCCTAAGGCACTACGGGTAGTAACAGCCCCACCCATAAACTTCAATCAATGAATTTGAGCGACAATTACCTACAACTCAAGAAACCCTCTGCCAGTCCCAATCCAGCGAGGTATCTTTTCGGATAAGCCTCATCATGAATTCCTCGATATCCCTCCCAAAGGGACCATCTCCACCATAGACGTATTGAATATGGGTCTTTGGCCGCTGCAAATTAAAGGTTTCCTTGCCTAGAAACTTATATGGCCGACTCCATAACATATCTATACGATTGCGGAAACAGAGATCCGAATTGCAGACATAGTCCCCTGATACCCTCTCAGTTCTGTGTGGCCAGGACACTTCTTTAGAGCGTTTATTATCAACGCTATAGCGTATTGAAAAGACCCTAAGATTTGGTTGGATCCTTGATCGGTGCCTAATTTTCGAAGTGTCAAATTTCTGCTGCCGGATTTTGAGAATTATCGAGCCAATCGAGTCCAGTTCATCTGGAAATAAATTGTTCGATAAAAGAGACAAAGCCCAAAGAGTTTGAAATGCAAATTTGTGGCAATCTCGCTGCAGGACTCACCCGCTGAAGCATGGCCTTGCTCGAGGCTCGAGATGGTCGACGAGGAATTAGAGGCTGGGGACAAACATTCAAAATAAAACAAAAGATATGAAGACCTACGCTCCTGGCCTCCACCCAGTTTGCCTAGGTTCTGAGAAGGAGATACTTGGGTATGTGCTGACCCGTGGTTTATTTAATGGTATCGTTTGGGGGCCCAAATCTTCGAAGATAAGTTGAAGAAATATGGATATATGAATCTGGATAAGAGAGCTTTCGATAATTCTATCTCTGCTCCCTTGGTTGCTTCTCTACCTCAAGTGAATCCAAACCTCGTTTATTAAGGGGGGGGCTATTCAGTTCGTGTGCAGTCATGCTCCAAGCGAGACCCTTCCCACACTGTTCAGGAAAAACGCATGGATATTCATTTTTGGTAACCATAGTTCCCTTTCAATGCCGTAACGGTTAAAGTTCCTCTCGTAGACAGTGACTCACGTGCGTTTGTAATTCTCCCCTGGTTGCTTGTTAAGAGAACGAGCGTATTCACGTCTCTACCATCTCTTTTCCACCTTCGTTTCTCTGACTCTGTCCTCTCGAAAGGGCCTCCCTACCCCACGATTCCTGACCAGTCTACCCCAATTCTTCTTAGAGAGTCTCGCAAGCTACTTCGCCACCTGCCCTTCATCCTTGGGTGAAGATTCACCCTTTTCCGGCCTCATCAGTCGCGATGGACCTTGATTGTCTCGGAAACCGTAAAAACCAGGTAAGATCAAGACCATACGCATATATCCTCTTTCCTTTGCTACACTGATATTGACCTCCGACTCAGGGCTTGAATCATTCTAAAGAGAAAGCCTCTCAGGATGAACCCCATGATATATCGTCTGTTAATACTCATTCCCACCCTGTCGACTTGGATACCTATTATAGCGAATCTCTTCGCTATATGTACAAGCTTACTAGGCAAACGGATAACGAGACACTTGCGCGACGTTCCCAGCAACCTGCTTCCCCCCCCACGTCGAATGCCGTCCTTTCCTTAAATAACGATAACAATACCCAAGAACCACAAGAACCACAAGAACCGCAACTAGTCAGTCGGGAACTTTATGAAGAGTAAGTCATAGGCTTCCATCTCACACACTTGTGCTAATTCTATATCACAGCCGGCCAAGAGTAAAATTTTGCCAGCACCCTTCATTAGGCATACCCATTTATTATTCCTGCCTCAAAGCCTCGTACGGCTATCAGCGAGTGTGGGCCGTTAATCCTTCTGGTCCGCCATTTGGATCAAGCTCCAAACCTAAATTGGCCGATCTTGCTGAAGAAGCTACAATTTTTTACCCTCCATTTGACAAGCTTTTCCAGGGACGGAGCGTAAGAAATATGACCAAATCGACGCAGAAGGCACTGCTACAAGAAATTTACCTTGAGCAACCCATTCTCCCGAAATCAAAATGGTATAAGGCTAGATCGTCTTACAAAGTGATTGCACCTAGGAGTACTACTCCAACGAATGATTCTAACAAGGCTTGGAGTGGACAAACTATTGCCCAGTCTGGATTTCGACCTGCACCTAAGTCACTTGGTGGGGTGGTACCTAGTGCTGCTCTGTCCAGAGCTGTTGTACCTGGAGGTGCCCATAGTGACCACAATGAACCAAATATAACTCGCAATACTTCTCAGCACTTGACTGAAAGTCTTACAAGAGTGAACTCTGGTGATGTCCTATCCGTATCTACGAGATCAGAAAGCCAAAACAAGACTCTGACTGAACCAAGTACTATTCTCTCTTACCCACAGCTCATAAGCGAGCCCCTTTCGAGAGCGTCTCTTGGAGTTGTTCTGTCGAATCAAACAGCGGCGAGCAATCATGATCAGGTTGATGTTGCCGCAATGGCGATTCACCCCGAACGACGATTCACCCCTCCCCTAAGAACTACTTCTGAAATCATCCCCCAACAACCAAATTACAGTACCACGACTTGGTGGACCACAACAGCAAACATGGCATCAGTCACTGATGGTCCTGATTCTGAGCCGCTTACAGCATGGGAAATGATTCATAACTGGGAGAAGGGTTTGTTCAAATTCGAGAACTTCACTCCTATGGCTGCACAGAATATGGTTTATGCCTACATGCATTGCCACCCACAACGTCCAGCTCCCGATGTTGCTCTTATCCTCAAGACAGCAAACCATATCGTCAAAACTCAATGCCGTAAGCCGCGGAATGTTGGGTATTGGGGCCGTTATGAGATCTCCGTTGAAAATTATCCTGTGGGCACTAGACCGAAGGATTCTTCGGATACAATGGTAAAAATTGGTGGGTCTCCGGATGTGATTGTACCCTGGGATTTTGCTCTAACGTTTACAGCTCTACACACTAAAACTCTAGGTCCTCCAGGAACTATTTTAGCCTCCACAGTAGTTGGAGGTTCTATAACAGAGCCTCCTAGTGTCTATCAGAACTCCCCCTCTTCTCAAGCCGTAAATATGACAGCGCCATCATCAAGTAAGATGTTCTGCTGTTTGTACCTACTTTTGCTAACTTTACGCAGACAGACTTGTCTTGAAGCACAAGGCTTGGGCCAAGTCTTCCACTCCTCCTTCTTTGCCAACTGGAAATCAAGGAGATAATTCTGGTAAGCGTCAATTATTCATCATACATCCTAGGCTAAGAGTAACCCAATCTAGATAAGGACAATAATCGTACCTCGAGTCTTAACAAGCGAGCATACTCTGCAGAATCCGCAAGGGGATCCCCAACGCAACCTTCGACAAAGCGATCCCGATACTCAATGGTTCCGTCCGACACACAAGAACCCTGTACCAAACCCATGCCAGCTACAAATACTCAGTTTACATCCTCAACCCCTCATAGCACCAATGAAGCCATAACATCTGAAGCAGCAAGTGGCATATTATCTTTGGAGAGATCACAATATCAGTCACCTTATACCGTCGGCAAACCAGAATACAACAAGCATTCTTCTGTATTTTCTCGATCCGAGGCTTCTTCTCCTGGCAATCGCCCTGATTTTCCAACAACATTTGGTTTCGCCTACTCTGGCCAAACAAATGCCCCGAATGCAGCTTCTAATGTCAGCTCTGGTCATCATACATCAAGTGCGTCTGGTACGGCTTCTGGCAATTGATCTAGTAGTTTTCCATCCTCAACTACTCATTCTTCTTTGCCTCCAGAACAATCAAGCAAGGCTGCTCCTATTTGTACCAACCCCACAAAGAAATATCTCTGTCGCAAGAATTCCAGATTTGGATAATTTGTTTCGTTATTGCAAATGATCCCTGAATGTGCTGAGATGTTGGGGAGAACGGGATAATAACCAAACTCAACTTCTTTACATATCACGATTTTTCTCTCTCTCTCCATTGTTTCGGAAGATTAGTCATGAGAAATAAATGAATTATAAAACCACATCTTCTATGCCCAATCTGAAAACAAAACATTGGGATCTCCGTGACTATAACTCACTCCTATTACTTAAGTTGTAGGGAGGGATTTTTGGTATTTTATCCTGTAGGAACTTCAAAACTATGGGTTCTATTTTTCTAAATAATAACAGGCATGAAGGCAATGCCAATCCACTTGATAACGCCTGCATAGTATGACTTGCCCGAGGGAACCTCTATCTGCCGGCGTAGTCGTCGGTAAACTTGCAGCGAGTCGGGTTATTTCCTCGCGAGGTACCGTGTCCTGTAAAGTTTTTGTTGCACGTCTTAAAATAGAAACTTCGTTGATTTCAATGCAGCACACCCAGCTTTTTTAATGGCTTCAGGAAATTTGCATTTAGAAAGGTCTTAATTCGAGAAATATGCATTGGGGTTGCGCTCCTGAAACTGTAAAAAGTTCAAAATTTCAAGACTTGCAACAAAAGTCCCCCTTCGTCATGTGACGTAGATAGGCAGAGCCTACCTTCCTCAACTTTCGAGGGATACACTACACCTACCCAGTGCACTGTATCTCATCCAGTAACAACCATGAATGCATCCCGAATTCTCCGTCAGAGACCGCAATTATTGACTCACATCTCGACGGCAAAGTCTTCCAAGTCATTTCTACGTCGTTTTGCTACCACTTCAGCCAAGCCGAGCTCCCGCGCCCTTCTCCTCACCTCCTTAACTACCGCCATCGCAACCCTAACCCTCAGCTTCTCATACTCACACTTTAGCTCTCAAAATACCTCAAATACCCATTCATTCGGATCCCCAATCCAATATGCAAAGCCCCATGTAATGCTAGAAGTCCGTCTTACGTGATATACAAATCCCCTCTTGAGGTTGAACCTACTGTGCCTGACACGCTATAGGCAATCAAAGAAATTTCCAAAGAGCTCGGCAAAGACTCTGTAAGCTACGATGAGGATGAGATCCTCAGACATAGTTATTCAGAATGGTCGAGCTCCAATTCCGAGGTCAGACCGTTGGCTATTGTCTACCCGAAGTCGACGGACGAGGTGAGCGTTATTGCCAGGATTTGTAGTAAATTTGATGTTCCTATGGGTGGGTTCTCCCTATTTCCGAGTATTACCCTATATTTTACGGATGGAGGAGCCAGCCCAAGTGCAACGTGGCAGCGGTTTTGGAGTCTGAATAAACTCGGCTGATGAATATCAAGTACCATTTGGAGCCGGCTCGTCCGTCGAAGGAAATTTCTCGACGCCGTATTCCGGGTTGAGTATTGATTTCGGACGGATGAATAATATTATTGCTTTTCATCCTGATGAGTATGTGAGATCCATGAAATTGTATGGCACGGTGCTAATTATCTAAGTATGGATGTGGTTGTGCAGCCAGGTGTAAATTGGGTAGATTTAAATAAGGAAATTGAGGCTACAGGGCTTTTCTTGCCATTGGATCCGAGTCCGACGGTTTGTGGTTCCTAGAGTTATCTTAGGATTTGGTGATTAGGATAGTGAAGCTGATAGCAACAGGCTCATATTGGAGGGATGGTTTCTACAAATTGCAGGTATTGACCCTCACTCAATTCTCAATTCTCAATTCCTCGATGATTTTCTAACACTACATCTACCCAATAGCGGAACAAATGCTATGCGTTATGGGACAATGAAAGATTGGGTGGTCAACTTAACCGTTGTTCTTGCAGACGGCACTGTCATTAAAACCCGTCGACGCCCACGGTACTCCTTCATTCTCTCTCCTGTTATCTCTCCATTTTTATCTCACTAACAACGCTAGAAAAACGTCCGCCGGCTTCAATCTGACCTCACTTTTCATCGGCGCCGAAGGAACACTTGGCCTTATCACTGAGATCACATTGAAACTCGCCGTAATTCCCGAAACGACAAGCGTAGCCATTGTCACCTTCCCAACATTGAAAGACGCTGCCACTGCTGCTTCAAAAATAATGAGAACTGGGATACCGCTCGCGGCTATGGAGATTATGGATGATGTGCAGATGAGTGTTATCAATAAAAATGGCGGGACAGGTGGAAGATTGTGGGAGGAAAGACCAACATTATTCTTTAAGTACGACATGTTTTCTTTCTTACTCTGCTCCAAATACTCATTAACGTAATCTATGATTAACGGGAATGGCAGGTTCTCCGGAACAGCCCAAGCAATACAGGAACATATCCAGAAAGTACGCAGCATAAGTACCTCTCATCTGGGTAGCTCCTTTCAATTCGCACGCACGGAAGCAGAGAGAACACTGCTATGGTCGGCAAGAAAACAAGCTCTGTGGTCTATACTTGCTATTCGACCTCCAGGCACCGAGATATGGTCGACTGATGTGGCGGTGCCATTTTCGAGGATGGCAGAGATCATCGGTTCGCCTTATCCCCCCGTTATCTCAATTAGAATACGACACCCGCTTAGAGAATAAAACTAATGAATAATTGCGTTTTAGAACTTTCCAAACAGGAATCGAGTAGATTGGGACTGTTTTCTACTGTGCTAGGACATGTAGGAGATGGGAATTTCCATCAGGCTGTGATGTATAACCCGAAAGATGGAGAACAAACGGAAGCGGTGGCGAAATGTGTTCATGATATGGTGGATCTGGCTTTGGAGATGGAGGGAACGAGTTCGGTAGGTCCTCGATGTTTAATCTTACAATGAATGATTGAAGGGTGATTGTGAGGGTTAATGAGAAAATAGGGAGAGCATGGAATTGGACTTGGGAAAAAGGTTTGTGCTGTACCTGGTACCATGTCTCAATGCAAACTGATGTCTTTTAGGATTGTTTGATGAAAGAATTAGGATTGGATACAATCACTGTTATGAGAAGACTCAAATTCGCATTAGACCCTCAGTAAGTTTCTTCCGCTGTTGCCATTTCTGGCAAGAAGACTTTCCGCTCATGATAATAAAAGCTGGCTCCTGAATCCTGGAAAGGTCATTGACGCTCCTTCATAAACAATAACGTAGTGGATGTTGAACGTGGATAAGATTACTAGATGGGATGGGAAGATATCTCCATAATAAAGCTCTAATCGAACCACTCTAGCCAATCTAGCCCACTCGCATCATCGATTTGAAAATCGGGCGTCGAGAAAGTTTCCAACTCATCCCCAGCATTGTGAATAGCCTCAACGATTTGAAAATCAGACATGGCAGAAAACTGCAAGGGCTCCGGCGAGAACATTGCCTCATTTCCGTTCTTCCTCTGTTGCGAATCTTGAATATCCAAAAATCCACCCTGATTCATATTTGCACCATTTTCTGATCGAGAAGCCGTAGAAGCACTAACTCCAACTTCTCCTCTCAGATTTGTCAGTCTTGTAGATCCATTGAGAATCTCTTTCAAGTGTCTTCCATAAAGCCCACTGGCGCCTCTCCTATGCGCTGGGCTTTCCCCAATTCTCTCCAGCACATTTGCTGTCTCCTCAATAAGCGTCCTAATACTCGACGTTAAACTAGAATAATTCCCCACTGCCATTGTGCTTAAATATAGAGCAAAGCAAGCAGAGAAGGAGATCATGATTGCCGTATTGTTGGGCATCGATTTCAATTGGCTCTCGCCTTGAACCGAGGCGCGCATTACGTTAAGTGCGCTTGAGAGGCCAGCGGCGCGGAAGAAGCGAGATATTGTCGGGGATGCCGTAGGGTGATTGATGACACTGCTGTACGTTGACAGGCGTGTATGCGTGACGAGAATATCGACATAGGGGGGGAGTTGACGTTCTGGGATTCATAGATTAACGCAAATAACATTCTCGAGAGAGGGGCACATGCGATTAACTCCAATTTCTATTGTCCAGGTTGCATACCAGCGATCAAAAAATGTTTCTATCATTTCTTGTAGTCTGCTGAAATCAGATAATGCTAAGCATAATGGGGAGAATAGGCTATTACTCTCGGACGACTGGAGGACCATCGGCTTGATCATCGCAACTTCTCTTGATATCGGCGATGAGAGTTACCTAAAATGGATTTTTGTCAGCGGGTGGTTAGGGTCATGGTATTGAAGAGCCTTACGAGATCCCTTCTCAATACAGCTGAAGAAATTATCGAAGAATCCCAGGTATCTGCCATTTCAGAAACGTGCCATTGATCACACGTCTCAATGAGAGGAGATATAGGAACCGTAAATGTTCTTCCTCTTGCAAGGCAGACTCTAAAGAAGCATTAGAATTAAGTAGAATAAGTCTCGGGAGAGGGGCTGACCCTCTATCTAGCACAAAAAGCGCAAGCCCTAGAACATATGGATGTTAGCAAATACGTCTTCGGTGAGAATATGCTCTAGGAACATGGGGTGGAGTATCAATTATCCGTCACTCGAGAGATATTGCCAGAACGAGGTCGCCCTTTGGGGATCTTACAAATCCTTTCTCTTCGTCGAAGTAATCTTTTCCCCCAAGCTGAACTCGGATCAATGTCATCAAATCCATCCATATCCAACGCCCTTCTTGCCGAGATACAATCGGACTTTTGCGTTGCAACTTTGGATGTGGAGCGACTTGGGGATGGCGTAATAAGCTTGTTTAATGATAGATCCACTGCAATCGCAAAAGCTATTGTCACAAATAAACAAGTCTCATCATCTGCCCAGTGTGCGCCGGCGCCAGGTGTCATCCAAGGTACATTAACCATAAATCCTAATACTATTTCTGGGGACCTGTACCCAGCCACCATCACATGATGTCCGAGGTGTTTGCAGTGATTAGATAGTCTTTTGGATAGGGCTCCTGCCGTCGAAATAAAAAGTGTAGATGCTGCTAAAATGGAAGTGAAAAGGAAGGCGGATCTTGAGCGAACGAAATTGGCTGTGTGAATAACGGGATCGAGGCCCCATCTGGTATGAGAGAGATTCTGGTAGAAACTGCGTAGACCTGTTAATATCTTCGCTCAGGGAGCGTAGCGTGTGGCAATCTTACTAGGCAAAAAGTACATCGGCTTCTTCCACCGTGACGAATCCGAGATCAATTGGATCAATGTCATCACCAATATCGAGTCGTGGCTGGAAAGGGCCGAAAAACTTGCGAAGACTCTCATCTCTTGGTTTATCCAGATGGATAATTCGAGGGACCTGCAAATTATGATGCGTGAGGGGTTGCTGAGGTGGAGGGTGGTCTGCTGCTCTTGCAAGCAACTGCAACGGATTTTCCGCATCATCCAACGCAAAATCATCATCTGGGCTACTTTGCGGGTGTACATTGGGATTCGGGAGAGTCGGATTGCAGTTTCCGGTTTGAATAAAAGGCGCTTGGAGTGCATCGGAGAGTTTGATATCTACTCCCGGGTGTTGATCATTCAACATTTTAGCCTCGCTCAGTAGACGCTGTAAATGAAAAGCTTCATCAGGCTCGCTATCCTTATTTTTTGAAGTTTTGAGAGCTTCTTCAATTCTGTGGACAGCTCTCTCCAATCCAGTGCGCTTGCTAAAATCGACTGAGTCAAAAGGTCAAGATTGGAAGTTCTACCTACTTTTTGATACCCTTCTTCCGGCCAACATGAAAATCTGGAATCACGCACTCGACTGTTGCATGATCACACCTCTTACAAATTGAATCCCCGGGGCGACGAATACATCTGGTTTTAGAACGTCTGCAATTCAAGCATGCAGCTTGCTTTGGTGGTGTCCCCTTTTCAATGCCGCCCGGGAGTCTCTCCATAATAATGAAATATCCCCAGACATAGAAGACTCCTCGAGGAGGAAGCTCTGTTTGGGTAATAGGATCTATGCTTCCATCATAGGGTCTCGTGTTGAACAAGAGGATAGTTAAAGGCCGTCGAGGAGAGAAAGAGCGAGCATTGCAGAAGAAGTACTGGTAAAGTTGTCTTTCTCGGTCAGCTGACACACTTCCGGGATAGGAATCGCGCAGATCTCCCCGCTTGTGGGGAGTCCCGCATTCCTCCCCCAACATCTTCAGCCAGAACAGCTGGAGGAAGTGACATACGATAGTCGAAAGCCTAAGTTCTCTGAGCATCGCGGTGCTAAACAGGTAGGCCAGGTATTTATCCCAAGATGATGTGACTACGTGGGGGAATTCACAATGCGTACTCGACCAAGCAGTTCCAGAATCCTGCTGCCAAGTGAGTTCACATCCTGTGCTCTTTGGCATAGAACATTTACTGCTTTGACTGTCAGATCTCTAATCGGGAACGGCAGGGCAACCCGTGCCATCCATGTTTCTGCGTTAGCCACTAGGTACCAGGGATTGAAACCGGGAAATGTCTGGGACATCCCGTGAAGGCCTTTTCGAGGCCCAGACTTCGACGACGTGCCTGAGCTTGTCACCGCATCTCGAGATGCGTTTGCAAGCGCTTCATTGAATTTGCGGTTGTTCGACGGCTAAACCTTTTTCATCTCGTGCCAGCTTCATAAAATGGAATTATCTCGAACGCCTACAATTTATGGGTCCCAGCCTGCAAAGACGTCTATATTTAATGCGACGGATTCTAAGTGTCTATGTAGAGGAAGACCAAACCTTTCTAGCAAGCATAGTCATGCAAGGAGTAATAGTCTGTGGCAGATCAATTCGATGTACAAATGAGACCGAAGACAACAAGGGGTATAGGCACAACGGGAGCTTCTCGAGGCTTTATAAATTCTTCTTCGCCGCACCATTACTCTTTGCAGCATTGATCTGCTCCAGTGCAGTGAACGCTTTGGCGATTGTTCGTACACTATGGACAAGCAATACTGGAATCATCGAGTCAGTTGGAGCATCGATGAGAATAATTGAAAAACCTACTCCCGGGAATGACCATCCAGATAAAGTTCATGAAGAAATAATAGACCCAGAAGTACAAGAATTCGGGGCGACTGTAGGTGAGATTTTTGTAATAATGATCGAACATGCTAGTGGCATAATACAGGATCAATCCGTACAGCTGGCCAACGCAGACAATGATTTGTAGAGGATGGCGGAGGGGGTGAGTCGTCGCGATAAATATTGCAACAATAAAGCAGAGGGGTCCCCAGGTAAACTATTGGGGTTTTCGTTAGCAAACCCCCTTCACATATCACGCCGAGGCCAGCATTTACAGCGGTAACTGTCTCCATACAGAGCACAAATGGGTCTGAGATCAAGTATCGAGAATCACCCAGCGCGTATTCCTTCCACATTTGACCCAGGACATGTTGAGAAGCGCCCATATGGTAATGATTGAGGGAGAAGAAGCCTGAGACATCAAATCAGCTGAAGAACACCCACCGGGAGGGACATGTGGCGTACCTTCGAAGAAGAAGTGGATAGCACCCGCTGGCAAATATATCAGGGAGCTTTCAATTGCACATGGAGAAAGGGAACTCACAAAGAACCAGCCAGACGATGGCAGCTTTCTCGGTTCTTGCCAGGTTTGGACGGGCACGTTTTACCATCAAACGGGTCACAAATGCAAGCACAGCACAAAGACTGAAAAAGATACCCAGGAGGGTGGGCATAGAGCACTCATTCTCAACAAATTCCTTGATCTCGAGTTGGAGGGGGTAATAGGGGTGGTCTGTGATGACGGAAAGTGTCGCATTGACGAGAATATCGGTCATGGTGAAGGGGGCCACGGTGGTGGGATGTTGTGGGGGGAGCGATGGTGTCGGGAGGAAGGAAACGTGAAAGAGAAAGAAGTCCGCGAAGGACAAGGGGAGTAGGGGGGCCTTGAATTGCTGGAGAAAGTGTTGGTCTGGTCTGGTCTGGTAGCTGTGAAATAAATGTAAGGTCAAATCCCCCAGACAGGATTTGCCAGGCCCTGCAGGGGACTCGGCTACGATGCTCGACAGGGGAAGCGACGCACCACGTCCGTGACGTACTTCGGATCCTATACATACGTACTCGGATGGGCAGCTGGCGTTTGGGAGGTCCCCATTGGAACGAATGGAGTCCACGTGGAGCTATTCTGATCCGACAGACTGCGCAGCCATTGCCAAATTACGACTGACCCATAATCAATTCTATGGGGCTGCTCTTGTTACGGGAGACCTGTTGTCGGGCGCAGCAATCAGTAAAGCTACATTTTTCGTGTACCTTGCTAAGCCAAAACGGGCGTGGCAGCTACGGGTTGGACCAGAGCTCGAGCCGATCCGATATTCCATTATACATCCTCTTCCGGCGCTTCAACGGCATCAAGAGCTGAGTCTTTCTTGCGACCCAAAAAATAATCTCCAAACCCACACAGACCCGAGTTTGCAATTATTGTTTCAAGTATTAATCAAGTATTAATTAGCTTTGACGTCCCAGTTTAGGGGAAATGATTAGGGTTACTAGTGTCCTTCGGGTATATATGTATCCCCGTTTCCGTCCTGACGAGGCAACACAAGTCCAAAGGATATATATATATATCTCGGGTCCATCGTGATATACACGATAACATTGGAGTGGATTGGGATTTTTCAAGGTGGTACTTCCATAAGGCCATCGCTGAACCATAGGAATAAACGCATATTCTTCAAACTATCATGCAATGAGCAGAAAGAAGTGCCTTGATTTGAAGTAGAATATGGGAAAAGAGAAAAAGAAAGAAAGAAAGAACGCACCTCATATCCAACTCATCCGCATTTGTCAGACTGAGGATGACTTACTTGCTTGCTCAGGGGCACTTTACCATATCATACTTGTACTGCACACACACATTATCCCACCTAGGCACGCCGAATGGCAGAAATTATAATTCATGGATGTTCATCGCTAACATATCGAGGAGCTACGGTTCGACGAATTTCCTAAATCTAAATGTATCATCAATCTCGTCATCAGTATCAACCTCGTCACTTATCCGCCAACCTCCTGCTCCATCTGACAATCCATGAACCTCTTCTCGATTCTCCCCCTCATCAGCCGCTACAAGATTCAAAGGCGATTCTTCTCTTTGGCCGTAAATATCGAAACCTCTCGCGACGTAATCCTGCCACGGGACATCTCCATCTTCAGCTGCCGAAACAGAAGCCAGAATGCAATCATGCGAATCACTGAAGAAGAGCGCTGGAGATAAGGATTCAACATTCAGCCATCTAACGATAGACTTCCCAATGATTTTGTTCCCTGGAATCTGCGAAGCAAAATCGATGATCTTTGGCTTTTCCCACGATGGATTCCAGAGCTGTGCAATTCCTTTACTCTCCTCGCCTTCGCACCGGATCATCAGAAGCTCGTTGACGACAGGATGCCAGGTGATTTTCGCAACGGGGGCATGGAACAGTAATACCGTCCGGAGGACCCCAGCCGCAATATCCCATATCCAGATCGTGGTGGGCATATCTTCAACTCTCGAGGCTAAAAGGGTACTCGACTTATCGAAGATCATGATATTGGTGCCCGACTTAACATTATCACCAGTTTGAGACGCCTTTGACATCGGGGGACATGTTGTCGTTGAGGCCTGTATGAACTGCCGGATAAAACCTTCTGGTGAAGGAGAAACTTGTTCTTGCCATATCTGAAATGGTTAGCTCTATCTCGGGTTTGGATATGCTTCATACTTGAAGGGTGTCCGTGGGCTTGACGGTCATCGTATGAAGTAGCTTTATAGATTCCAGGAATGATGGTACTGCGAGTAGAGTTATCCTTCTACTATAATCTCCGATAGCTACATGAGCACCCGATGGACCCCAACTAAATAGTTTTACTCCGGCCCCAAGGTCAATGTCCTTCTCCTCTGACGTTGGCTTCGGCCCATTCCATACTTTGTACACATGACCATCTGCCGTATACATTATTAACTTGTGGCCCTGCCCACTGGATTCCCACACGGATAACCACCTTCCATCAGGACTCCATTCAACACCTTGAGCATCTATCGTCTCCGGAGACCAGGACCGCATTACCTGTAAACTTCTAGGAGAATGTATGCTTATAATATCTTTTCCACCACCCCTGGTTATAAGAGCTAGATGGTTTGTACTCGGTCTATATGAAAATCCTTTTGTAGCGACTCCCGCATTGTACAACTTCGGTGCGTTGATGTCCACTGATCTGGAGCTTGTGAGATTGAATACCGTCAATTTCAACCCAAAGTCTGAAAAGACATAGATCTCATCGTCGGCTGGTCCCCATGCTAAAAATGTAATCCTCGCTGTCCCAGACGTTGGGTTCGCAATACTTGCAGCAAAATGGGTATCAGTAACAGAGAAAACGCGTATGATTTCGGCAGAAGCAAGGAGGAGTCGATCTGAGGAGGATGACCACAGAACCCATATTATGGCACTTGTGAAGTCTATAGGTAGAGCAAATACGCGTATGACCCCGAGCGAACGAGTCTCACGAATGCTAAGCTTCGAGGGAAGAATGGTTGCGATATAGGCGCCATTAGGACTGGGAAGGGACTGCGGTGATGCTAAAATCCAGAGTAGTCAGCCCCCAGTGTTGATTCGAGTCTCTCGAGCTCCGCCGTGACAGATGGACTCACATTTAAGAGAGCGGGAGAAACGCATCTTTGGTCGCAGTCCACGGGGTGAAGACGAGGGTCGGAATCTCCATCCGAGGAAATGTGTGTTGTCTGTTACAAAGTGGTTCACCAGTTGCTGTGCACAGGGAAGAGGGGTTGTCAGCTGGGGGTTCCATTTTTATTTTATTTTTATTTTTGGATAGGCATGAGTAGGTAAGCTTGACGAAATTACGAAGTACGAAGTAAACACGGCTGCACGGCAGCACGGCGCGAAATCGCGTGGGGGCCTAACGCACGTAAGGCTCTGACTAAGAATGATTGACTACCCCACTACTTCAACCCGCCATTTTGTCATCTTGAATGGTCGTCGCTATTTGCCCCTCGGCTCTTGATATTTCCTGAGCCTTGGAGTCAACAGAAGATGGCCTGCTACGGTATCTGATTATCTGACTCTCCGCTGATGTGATCTTGTTCGGAGTGAGGCCACAATGGCAGTCTCTCGGAGAGCAGCGAGAATAGCCCAGCTGGGAATTGCATCCGTGACACCAGCAATACAGATTCCCGAACCTCACTATGCTCCTCCAGAAACACTGCGATCCCCGACCATTCATCCTAAAACGCGGCGCGAGGACATCAAGAACGCCAAATCCTTTTCCTCCTTCCTCACAGATACTTTTCAGCGACAGCACGATTACCTACGGATATCTATCACCGAGAAATGCAATCTTCGATGTTTATATTGCATGCCCGAAGAAGGTGTCCCTCAGTCACCTCCTCCAGACCTGCTCACAACTCCCGAAATATACCTCCTGTCATCGATTTTCGTTTCGCAGGGTGTGAGAAAGATTAGACTGACCGGAGGAGAGCCTACGGTGCGTCGAGATATACTCCCGTTAATGCATCAGATTGGATCCTTGCGATCACAAGGTCTGCGAGAACTCTGTCTCACGACCAATGGTATATCGTTGCATAGAAAACTGGACAGTATGGTCGAAGCCGGATTGACGGGTGTAAATCTTAGTTTGGATACCTTAGATCCATGGCAGTTTCAAATCATGACTCGGCGGAAGGGCTTCGAAGCTGTTATGAAGAGTATTGAGAGGATACTTGAAATGAACAAACTGGGGGCTGGCATCAAGTTGAAGATTAACTGCGTTGTTATGCGGGACATGAACGATCAGGAAATTTTACCTTTCGTTGAACTTGGCCGAGAGAAAGATATAGAGGTCAGATTTATTGAATATATGCCATTTGATGGCAACAAGTGGAGCCAAGGAAAGATGATGAGCTATCAAGAGATGTTAGGTATCATACGGGAGAAGTATCCTATGTTGAGAAAGGTGCAGAATCACAAAAATGATACCAGCAAGACTTACGAGGTTCCTGGCTTCATTGGGAAAATCGGATTCATTACAAGCATGACCCATAACTTTTGCGGGACATGCAATAGATTGCGTATCACTAGTGATGGTAATCTGAAAGTATGTTTGTTTGGGAATGCAGAAGTCTCTCTACGAGATATTTTAAGAAAGTCCAATGCAGGGCAACCCATCGATGAACAAACTCTCCAAGTAATGAGGAAGATGGAAATGGATAGGAGACAAGAAATGGGCATATCTCAGCAGGCCCTCAGCTCTCCGAACGAACAAGAATTACTCGAAGTTATCGGGATGGCTGTGAACCGGAAAAAGGAGAAACATGCAGGTATGGGAGCGCTGGAGAATATGAAGAATAGGCCCATGATATTAATTGGTGGGTAATTTTCATATCCGTCGAAGATGTATTTAATGTACAGCGGCAAGAACACATATATAGGATTATAGCGAAATCCAGTATTTGAAAAAGGTGGTGCACACTGTTTGGTACAGCTAAGTATGGTATATACTAATAGATTCTAGATTCCTCGTCTTGGATTAAAAGGACTGAAATGCGTAAAATCATCTCAGGTCCTTCTACTATTCGCCGGAAGGGCATTCCTATTCATTTATTGAGCACGACAGCCCGCCCCTCAGCTACAATACGAAAGTACTCGACCAGACCTCCAATACCAGAGCTATCTTCACAGAGTCCCTCACAAACAGAAGTGAAGAATTCCTCGCCAAAACCAAGTCTAACTCACTTGACGCCGTCTGGGAGTGCCCACATGGTATCAATATCAGACAAGGCGCCCACGAAACGTACCGCTGTAGCAGTTTGCAGCATATCATTCTCAAATCCCACAGCACTCCCGCTTATTTGTGAAAATCGTGCCATGAAAGGTGACGTTCTAGGGGTCGCCCGTATTGCAGGCATCATGGCGGCGAAGAGAACGCCCGATTTGATACCTTTGTGTCATCCTATAGCCATTACTTACGTGGGCGTTGAACTTGAGGCATGCACTAGTGACGTTTCGTCTTTGGATAATGCTTCTTTGCTGAGGCCTTCTGATCAGGAGTTATCACAAAGGAATTTTGGCCGAGTAGATATTTGTGCAACAGTATGTTGTCATGGGAAAACGGGCGTGGAAATGGAGGCGCTTACGGCCGCTTCTACGGCCGCTCTAACTGTTTATGATATGTGCAAAGCCATTGACAAGGGGATGAAGATTGAGGGCCTTCGCGTGATTCGAAAGGAGGGAGGGGAAAGCGGGACTTGGATTGAGACTAAGGGGGGCAAAGCCGGGGCATTGAATTGACGAGTGTAGCTTGCCCGCGTCAAGCAAGTCCTGTACAGAGGGGTTGGGCTGTACAGAGTTCTGTTTCGAGAAAGCTCTGCAGTGGGATCGATCAGTCGGGGGGCGCAGGAGATTGACCAACTTTTTGGTGCTGCAAAATACCAGTGGCGGGAAACATATTTCCGAATAGCTTCCATGTTGCCTAGTTGGGGCTCACTTCAAAGTTTGTCAAATTGCTGGGCCCCCCTAGTAAGGCACTGCTTGCTTCCGAAAAGTAGGGGCATAAGGGTATAATAGAATAAGGATTATGCCTGATTGTTTCGCCACGCTTGACTCCACGTGTCTTGTTCTCAAAGGCATGGACCCTGCATTCATAATCATAAGTTGATTCACGGCTGTCTACAGGGTCTTTGCCATTGCCCAGGAATCAGAGGTGCAATAGTTGCAGAGGTAGTTGCGGGAATGTGATAGCGTAGACATTGGCGACACTTAAAGTTTAAGTTACCACTACGATAGAGTAACGCCCGACCATTCACCGAGCCCGGATCTACGCCGGCGCTGTAGGGGACCAGTGGCATCAAGATATTTGGCCGATAGGCGGTTTGGGGTGGGAAAGGGGGGAGGGGGAGAAGGGAGGGAATGGGTGGCCCAACTTCCTTACCATGCAATGCACATGAGAGCGTACGCCGAAGCGTTCACTGCCCGCCGTTGGGTGCTAAATCTGATTCGGCGATAAGGACCCCTGTGAGCGACCTATACCGCTCTTTAGACGAAGTTAACTGGAAGACACGGGCAGTGCGCTTCCGACCCGGGTTGTTGGAATTTTCTCATATGCAGCGTTGCGTTTTCACACTCGGAGCAAACAGCTCTACCCCGCCAGCAGCCTCTCGATGGACCTGGGGGCTGCAGTCTAGTCCCACAGCTTCTCTCTTATATGGGAGCACCAGAGGTCTTTCGTCGGTTTGGAGTCACCCCCGTCCCCGACCCCCTAAGCTGCAATACTGTCTAACGCAGCTAAACAGTCCGTTGAGAATCGACACATCGCGTGGCAAGAGAACCCAAAGCTGACACAATTGATGGCAAGAGCCACGCATTACATGCATAGCAGCCATGCTATGCGAGTGAGACCCCTATTCGGGTAAGACTTGGCAACTGATCGAATGTCGATATCTTTATCAAACCCGCCATCTACTAGCGAGGCGCATGCGGCGGCCCAAAGGTCTGTTGTCATACGTTGCAATTATATTTCCTCTGGGCCATAAAATCCGCTCCCGGGGATATGGAGATACTTCCCCAAGGTCGTAAGCTGATCTGTAGTTACACAGGGACAACTTTCCTAAATCCCGAGAGAAATCCCTGAGAGAAGAGCGATCGAATCGTCTGGCTACACTGACCTCACATGCATGTACGTTTGGAATCAGCCAAGTAAATAAACTAGTTCAATATCAAACTGCAATGGCTATCGTGGCTTCTCCTCTGGAGATATTCATTCGTCAAGTTTGTCCCAGGCCGTGGCCCAATCATTTTCTGGACCCTTCCTCGTGATGTGATGAACCATTTCATTAGCTCGAGTGATACTGTAACATATCATTTTATATCGACTGCCTGCATAGGACGTTGGTGACTCGATGTTGCTTGGTCCTGTGGGCTGTCTCTCATATAGGGGCTATCCCCGTAAAAAGCATGAGAACTTAGGCAGGCAAAGGCGAAGAATCTACAAGTACACATATAAACAAAGCCGATCTTCAGAATCTATTCTGTGTTCCTTCAGTTGGTTGCATCTCACGTATATCTAGAAAACTGTATATCAAACCACACCAGCATGCCCGTAGTACCTCCAGGAGATGTCACCGGTCTGTATTACATTATCGTTGCCGGTCTGCCTTGGAAAACTTCTTGGCAGAGGCTCAAAGAATTCACGAGGAATCAACAACCTGATGGGACTTTTATCGATGTCGATCATGCTCAGATATACAGCAAATCCACAAATGGATGGGTGCGAATCAGGGGAAAAGAAGACTTCTTGAAAGCTCTTGGTAGGCGAAGGCAAGATCCCAGGCGCAGGTAATGAACTAATAAGGAGTTATAGCACACCTGAATAGTGTGCCATTCGAAGAACGTGGCCTCCTCGTGGATGGCCGTAATGAGAAAAACTGGGCTAACCTGCGAGATCATTCTTGTGTCCCACCAGATGTACGAACACGATTCCGAAATGCAAGTATCTCATCGCAGTCGTCGAGTCGGACCATCAGCTCACCGCCGTCAACATATGCTGCCAGCGATTACTCGACCGAGGTATATGGAACATCTACATATCTTACATGATTCGAATTGACGATTGTAGCTATACTTTCCTAGGCTCTATTCTCCCTCTATAGACTATAATCACACTCGCTCGCTAGCTCCGATGGTCGATTCCGGATCCATTCAGCAATCAACTCTCCAAGTCACGAACCCTCTGGGCTCAGATTCCTTAAGAGGATATGAAACACCTCAATATCCTAGTGATTTTGATTATACCAGTATTTTGGCTCCACCAGCCTCAGTATATCATCCGCACCCAGGAACTCAACATAGTTATTCGAAAAAGGAACAAACCCTTGGCGCTCCTCAGATATTGCTGACATTGGCACCGGCCGTGGCGATTACTGGTCGAAAGATAATCGTCACTTCCCTCCCCCACTCAGCTACCCTTTCAGACATCAGCGAGTTGGTTTGTAGCGCCACCCAGAAGGCCCACAAACTCGAGATGCCGTTAGGTTCGAATGGCAAGTCACGTGGTCATGTCTTCGTAACATTTCACACACACCAGGATGCCCAGATCGTCGTGGACACCCTGAACAATTTGCTCTTCCAAGGGAGGATTTTGACAGTGAGACTAACCAGAGAAGCAGAATTCTCAAGAGGTCAAAAGCTGCCGCCATCGACACCACGTCTTGGAATCTCATCGCAGCACTACCTCCCAAGCCCAACTACTTCATCGTCTACCGAGAGGAGCAAATCTGTACGTCCACCGGAAGAGAGCTTTGATGAGAGATACAAAAGAGAGGATGGAATTTGTGAGGTCTTGCATTTGAGGAAATTCAATTCTACCCCGATGGTAGCGGATGGTTCGAATATGGGGAAGCATTTAAAGAGCAGCGATCGTATTCATTGAGGATAAAGCGGCAGTTGGACATTATATAGGAGGTACTTCAGGTTATTGTACTTGCTTTTAACTACTTCTTTTTTTCAGGGTATTCCTCTTGATAGCGGCTGTTCGGGTAGCTACTTAGTAGAATTGCGAAAATTAAAAAGCTCCAATTTGAAATGCAGATGTTTTTCTACTCTATAGTTTCTCGGAGTCTTATATGCTTGATTTCAGGTGTCATTGTGCCACCACCAAAGATTTCTTGCATAGGTAGCTCGTATAAGTACGGTGTTAGCATATTATTATTATATGCTGTATAAGACATTGAATCTGTCACAGAAAGCGACCGCCATAGATATTATTGTGTTGCCATCATTTCTTCCCTCTCTCTTAAAATCAAAAGTCCATCTACGATATATCAAGTCATGGGACTCGGGATCACATCAGCCCAGCTACATCCTTCATTAACACCTACTATTCGACAACTTTCTCTTTATCTCTTGGAAAATTCAGATGATCCACCGCATTGTCAGGGCAAGTTATAACATAACCTGGGCAACGTTATAAAGACCCACAACTCCTGGTTCAGGAATGAACATTACCCCGGTTATAGAGCAGTTTACAGATAACCTCAACTTTAACAAGGCCCACAGATATCTCAATTTCGTCATCGTGTCAGCCAATTCCTTCCCAAATAAACGATTCCCTTTAACATTTATTAAAATGCTGTCCACAGTAGCGATGACCCCCGCCCACACGTAATCGTTGCTGCATCAAGGGAATTTATGACAGCGCAAAGACAGTCTATTTTCTATTTATTGCGATCAATTGGATTTTTTTTAAAACAAACCCTGAAGGTACCTACTACGGCTACAGGATTTCATATATTCACTTCAAAGCGACAAAACCCAAGTTTAGAAATCTTATTGCACATTTACTCCCCCAAAATAAGGAGACAGGTATTTAACGGTGTCTATTTCCTCTTTTCTGAAGCCCTACTGGCTCCACCAAGTTCAACTAAGCTCAAGAACATCTACCATGCTAATAATATCAAGATAACTCTCCATTACTCTCCACTTATAGGAGACAACATGTTCTAGCTGGGTAGCAGGATTACATTTTCTTCAAAGAGAGTTGTTGCTGTCGATTTCCGTTCTGTTGTCAATTCCTTCCCCGCTATCAATCCCCCATACCACATGCTTGCTTAACTGCCCACTCTCTTTTCTCGCTTGCCTGCCAACACACCTTTCTTAGACAGATCTTGTAAATACATATTTTTCCACTAATATACCCATAACATGCCCCCTCCCAGCAAAGCTAAAGTCTCTCCTGAGACATAAAAGAAAATCTTCCTTGTTTCTAGTATCTTGCTAGCATCTCCTCTTTTATATACCTAATGCTAGCGCTACCTAATTTCTTATTCCTTGGAAGAGAATTGTTGCAGTCAATTTCTTTTTCATTGCCAATCACACTTTTTCATCTGCTAGCTCAAGTAGCTACCTCTTCTCGCTTTCCTACAAACATTTCTTTTATTAAACAGACGATAAACCTTAGTAAATCTTTGTGCTTCCACCATTACACACACAACCCCCCTACCCACCTCCACCAAACCTCCAAAGGAAGGAAATAGTGCTTGTTGCCAGCGTCTTGTTAGCGTCCTAGTGGCCTTTCCTTTATATAACGCTAGCGCTACCCAGCTTCTTATCTGATTATTAAAGGAAAATTATTGTTGTCAATTCCTTTTCCGCTGTCAATTCCTCTTTTCCACCAGCAGGTTTAACCACCCACACACATATCCTACCTCTGTGCCCCTTTTCCCACAAACACACCTCTCATCAAACAGACCATGACCCCACTAAATCGACGTTTTTCCACCACTGTACACACACGCCCCTTATCGAACATTCCAACCGAAGAAATCGGGATTGTTAACGTCTTGCTAGCGTCTTCGCCTTTATATAATACTAGTGTTATCTAATTTCTTAAGAAAATTGTCCCTTTCAATTTGCTTTCTGCTGTTAATCTGCCCTTTTTATCTATTAGTTCAATTGTCTACTCCTACCTCCGCTTTTTCTTGCTTTCCCACAAAACACACACCTCTGTTCAAACACACCATGACCCTACTAAATGCACGTTCTTCTCCCACTTCTGCACAAGGAAAGTTAAATCGACTCCAAATTGCTTTTGGACATATAAAGAACAGTCAGCTTCTATTTTTCTAGCTCTAAAAGCAAACATGTTAGAAGATGTGGTCAGGGTTAGTTGAGTGTCTCGCTGCTGCTTCGGGAAAAATGGGTCTCTCACTTCGAATTCTTATCCTTCAATCTCTTGCTTCTCAGCCGCTGGTTGTTTCTTAGGCTGGGAAATCTTTTGCTGTCATAGGATCTTTCACTGTCAATTATCTTTTATTTTTATTTATTTTTTATTTTATTTTTGATAGCGGTATCGACTCGAGCCCTAGTCGTGCGTGCTTCGTAAAGGTAGCAGAGTTTCTTAAGATTTGCGGTCGAGAATTGCGGAGATGTAGAGGTCGAGGTTTACAGCTTCACTGTATTCAGTCATCTGGAGGGTTCCTGTAGAATTTGGTGTGGCCCCAAAATGGCGTATTTAAGTAGAGTACTTAGGGCTTTACAAAATATGGCAAGTTAGGAAGTTGGCAATTCATTATGCGGCTCACTCATTGCACCCTAGCAAAACCTCTTCAACTCATTATCATTTCTTTGATATCAGAACGCCCTTATCATCTCTATAACCAATTTACTAACTCCCTACTATTCATATCTCGGGTCTACCGGCGACAATCATAGTTCCCCTAACCTCAGCCTTATCCTTACCGTCAATACTATCATTATGTACAAATTAGATCTAACACGAAAATGAATCAGAATGTTAAAAGCTCCCGATTTGCTCCAATTGCTCCGATTGCTCCGATTGCTCCGATTGCTCCGATTGCTGGCTAAACTCCACAAACACAGCTTCCTCTTCCTCAATGATAATCGCGGGATCAGATTCGGATTGGAATCCACTGAGGGAAGGAGCGCCGACGCTCTGTGGTACGAGGGTTATGTCACTGCTATTGTTTGAGACAGATGCAGTGGAAGCGTCATATGTCGGGATTAGAGAAGCGTCAAAGGCCCCGGAAGCATCAGCAGGAAATGAATTATCGGAGCTTACGGCGTAGCCTGTAGACGCAACGAAACCTGCAGACGCTGTTGGGGTGCCACCGACCGTCAATTGTTGTACTTCAGTGACAACGATGAAGACGTTTTCAGATGCTTCGTTGTCGGCTTTGATTTGGCGACTTAGGTATCTTGAATTCTGGTTACTGCTGTCCTGGATATTGATGACTTCGGTAATAACAGTGATAATCGTATTCTACGCATGTCAGCGGCGATCTATTATTAGGCTGATGATAGACTCACCACATTGCTGTTCTTGTTCCTGTAGTGGTTCTTGCGAACATTGTCCTGAGCAATCTTCTTCTGATTTAAGACTTGGATTTGCTGCACGACCAATTCAGTAAACTGAACTTCTTGTCCATACTGGATCTCAGTCAACTGTTCCTCCTCAGTTTGCGTGATGGTGATGAAGTCGTTATTGTTATTATTGTTATTTCTCCGAGTGATAATACTGCGGGGGACATAGACTAGACCTCGCGCCGCAAGGTCAGACGTATCCCGAGCATTAATATCCAGACGAGGATGAGGATGAGGATGCGGTGCTAATGCGTTGTTAGCCCATAAAGATACCATAATGCCAATGCACTAACCTGCAGTGGCCAGAACGGCAAGACCTAAGAAAGTGGCTGACAAGGTGGTTGGGAAAAGCATGATGAGAGAGAGAGAGATTGTTGTTGTGAGAAGAATATTAAAATGTAGTAAGGATAAAAACTGTGGCTGCCACTGGGGCGCTCGTTAAAAGAATGAAGGAGTTGGTTGAGGAGCACGGTAAAAGGGAAGGTGATGCTGGATAGGAAATGCTCAGAAGTAGACGATCACCAGACTTAATATACAATTTGACAAACCCCTCACAGTCGCCAAAGATTTTCGGATCTTTCTCTCTCCGCTGCAGTGGCCCAGCCAAGCATGCTTAAACGTATTAGGCTCAAGACGAAGCATCATATCCCATGCTTAAAGCCCCGCTTTGGGCATATAACCTTAATGCGTTGATAGAAGTCTCATCCGATGGCATATCCGGCAGTGAGTGGGAAGCTCAGCCACGAGAAAGTCCGAGAGCATTGACTTGCACAAGCGTTTGTTTGACTTGGCTGATGTCGGAATCGTGCGCTGACATCGTCTGACGGAAGCCTAATCTTTAATTCGTCCCAGAGCAGACTCTAAACAGACAATCCAGATGTCGGATGGCCAATGGAGGAGCTTCCCGTAAAAAAAGGTTACGGGGTTAAAAGCTTGGCAGGAAGCCCCTTGACTTCTTCGAACCAACTCGAAACCTGGGTGGTTTGAATGAACAGCGAATTGGAAATCTTTGCAACAAAAACAGTAGGAGATGGTCTGACTGTGCGATGAGAAGTGTGATCGCCATGATCAAATTCTTAACCTACTGTATTAATCCAAAGTCTCGATATTCATGCCAGACAAATCGAAGAAATCACGACTCTCGAACGCTTTCAATCAACCAAAAATGTTCGCAGCTAAAAGAAACAATGCAATGACTTGGTAAACCAAGGTTCTATCCATGAAGGTAGAATCAGGAGTCCGACTCCAATACCAGACATTGAAGGGTGTGTAGAATGGCTCGATGAATCTTCGGAAGACAAAACGCTTTGTCGTTCTAGGACAAGCACTAGGTCTTTCTGAGACTCATCATTCTTAATGCCGACTGTTGAGACGAAGATGCAGAGAGCTAAGAGACAAGTCGCCGCACCCAGGGATAGGCTTCGTGACAAATACCACAGACGCCGCAATGGCAAACCACCCGATCTTATTCAGGTGGACCGACCGTACAGAGCATCTTCAACCTACGACTCGTTGGAAAGTAAACAATCCACGAGCGACGGTGGATGCACCTCTAGGCTGTGAAAGATTAATATACGACTGGCGATGGCGTGGACGGTGAACTGGGTGAGTAGAGTTACGGGGCGAAGTTGATCGCGATGAGAAAGATACGAAATGGATCAGGAAATGAGAGAGGAAATAGAGCCGGGCCTGGCAATCTAAAGGCGGTAACTCTAACGATTCCATTTTAAGGGTGATAAAGTGGCTATTGAGATGAAGATATAATATCTGCGGAAAGGATTCCTTCCGTTACACCGATCGCAGCCTCAGGCTCAAAGTCATATGACTGTGACCTTGCAAGCTCCCGCACGCTTAGAAAAAAAAAATTCAAAAAATCCGACCTCGAACCCCAAGCTCCAGACAGTTACGTCCTTTGAACCGCACAACCACATACCCACCACTCTAGAATCCCACAACGAAGAATTGCAGAGATGGGATATACACCACGCGGTGGACGAGGCGGTGACCGCGGAGGATCGCGCGGTGGTTTTGGAGGAGGGAGAGGAGGTGGTGATCGAGGAGGACGTGGAGGCTTTTCTTCTCGCGGAGGCGGACGAGGTCAGTTTTCTACAATTTTCTTCATTTGGTTGCCGTCCCAACTTTCTGTATAGAGATTGGATATATCCAGTTGTGTTTTTTTAAGTCTTTTATTGTTGCTGTTGTGCAGTTACAAGAACAAAAGTAGCTGACCGGAGGGTAAGGAGGTCGAGGTGACAGAGGAGGCGGACGAGGACGTGGAGCGCCCCGAGGCCGTGGAGCACCACGCGGAGGGGGTAGAGGCGGTGGCCCCAAGGGTGGAGCGAAGACAGTTGTCGTAAGACCGCTCTATCCTCTTTCTCAATGCTCTACTAATGATCTCAGGAACCCCACCGTCACCCCGGAATCTTCGTAGCCCGAGGGAAAGAAGACATGTTAGTGACCAAGAATATAAGTCCCGGCGAGTCCGTATACGGCGAGAAGCGGATCTCGGTTGAGAACGCCAGCGGCATTAATGCAGACGGCACCCACGGCACGACGAAGACTGAATACCGAGTCTGGAATCCGTTCAGAAGTAAGCTGGCAGCAGGCGTTCTGGGTGGTCTGGATGAAATCTTTATCAAACCCGGTTCTAAAGTCCTGTACTTGGGCGCTGCATCCGGAACCTCCGTCTCTCACGTCGCGGACATTGTAGGACCTACAGGCACAGTATTCGCGGTCGAGTTTTCGCATCGCTCAGGCCGTGATCTCATAAACATGGCCACGCACCGCACAAATGTAATTCCCATCATCGAGGATGCGCGTCATCCCCTCCGCTACAGAATGTTAGTTTCCATGGTCGATGTAGTATTTGCCGATGTAGCGCAGCCAGACCAAGCACGTATTGTTGCTTTGAATGCACACCTGTTCTTGAAAGTTGGAGGCGGAATCGTGGTTTCTATTAAGGCGAATTGTATTGATAGCACTGCTGTGCCGGAAGCTGTGTTTGCGCGAGAGGTGCAGAAATTGAGAGAGGAAAGAATCAAGCCCTTGGAACAGTTGACTCTTGGTAAGCTGACTCTACCGCCTCGCTCTTTTTTTTTCTNAAAAAAAATAAAGGTTATACTCAAAACATAACTAATCCAAAACAGAGCCCTTCGAGAGAGATCATTGTATTGTTGTCGGTCGCTACGTTCGCTCAACCACGTAAACACGATATTAGATGGTGTTGGCCTTCTTTCAGGGGTATTCATTCTTGTCGATGTGCTGAAGAGCTATTTTGTCTCGTCAGGATAAGGCAGGTTGTTTTTTTTTTCTTTTTTCGGTGTAACTACTCGGTCCTGGCGTTGCAGGTTCACATAGGGTATTGTCAAGAAAGGAGGGGTGGAAAATTGCAAACCATTGCTCTTCTATCATTCATTATGTGATCTCGAAATCAAAATACATGGTATCAACGCCCATATACATACAGACCAGCCATTTCTGTATTATGCGCCCTCTAAATGCACCAGCGCTCCCTTCACCCTATGCCTACACCTAATGAATCACTATAACATCCTCCAAGACAACAAGAAAATCTATTCATACACCCAAAAATGTGTCGTCTGGTCATTAGCTCATCAAAATGTATGGTTCTAGAACCCTCTTTAATCATCCACCTCCAGCAAGAAGTCCAAGAATCCAGCGAGCCTGGGAGCCCTTCGTGCTCGACAAACACCACTTTCTTGTCTTTCCACTCAATCCTCCAATAGGCCCCACCATTCCCACTTCCCCATTAGGACCCGTGACTTCTTGCCAGACATTTACAACGATGCCACGTGTTCCCAACCTTGAAAAGCATGAGGATCCGAGAACAACATCTAGCAGTATAGCGCACTTCTCGTACTTCTCCTTCGTGGGACCACCGTTGAATGGCAGCTGAGATACTATGATGCGCTTCTCAAGGCCATGGTAAAGAGAAGAGGCCTGTTTCATGCCGGGTGGAGGTTGTGTTACTGTCAAAAATGCATCCCCCAAAGGTTCCCAGTCTCTTCCTTTGGGATCCTGAGCATATATTTGGATCTTCAAATTGGTCGAGCCAAGATTTACGGCGTTAGAGGTTGTTGTTTCGTTTATACTCATTGTTTGAGGAGAAGTGAGCCCCGAAGACGTACTTGTAGGCCTTGATGTATTGCCAGCGGCTATCTCCACATATGACTTGGCGATATTAAAAATTGAACCAGCCCTGAAGCGTGACAAGGCCGAAAATACCGAAGGAGAATTACCACTCTGCTCAGACACGGGAGCGCGAGCTTGGGCCCGATAACTGCTCTTGCGACCAAACCAACTAGCACGGTCGTTACCATCGGGTTGTTCTTGGATCTGTCCATAGCCATTGATTCTTCGCTCTTCCTCCAATTTATTGAACTTTGCGTTCATTAAACTAGCTTGGTGAATAGCACAGTAGAGCTCATGGCATGCCTTAGATGTTAGTGTCCGAAATCGCACAGTTTTTCCACACTCGAGTCTTGATTCTGGAAGTGGTGGAGATGTAATTTCAACATCAATGGCAACACTTCGTCTCGGGGCTATGCGAGGAGTCAAATCAAAAGCAAGAAGTGGCCGTTCTAGATTTTTATCGGAGCTGTCCAATGTAGGATCTAGACGATTCGGAGAAGAGTGAAATACACTCATCTCCCAAACCTCAATCCTACCCGGGCTAATAATGAGCGTGCAAGGCTCTTCGGCGACGTCTTTCCAACAACCTTGGCCACGTCGCATGTCCCAATAAGATACTGTTGCGGATATCTTCGTCCCATTAACAGGTGTTGAGCGGGTAGGCTCTTCATCATGAGCTTGGGATGCGGAGTTGGATGGCGCTATGCTTTCTTCGGGAAGATTATCCAAAGGTGGTGAAGGCGATAGGTGCTTGCCCAAAATACTAACTGCAGCTCCTGGTATTGGGAGATCCGATGTCTCAAGTTCATCATCACTCGAGGAATCGGAAGAGTAACCATCAGACTCCGTCCCTTCGGATGCCGGGGATGTTTCTGATGCTTCGGATGGTTGATATTCGTGCTTCAATGGTGAGGATGATCGTCGATTATTAGCTTTTAGGTTTGGTGAGTCTAAAACGGGAGTCTTTCCTAATGGACTAGATAGTGGAGTTTTATGAACCGGGGGAGGAGGAGCATCATCATCTCTAGAGGTACTCGATGAAGTGGATGGTGGAGTCAATGGCCGGCTATTCTTCATAACATCTGTGTCTGGTCCCGTAGTAGCTGCAGGATCAGATTTTGTGGAGCGTAGTTTAGGACTGAGAGGTAATCCAGCTGAAAACAGTTGGGGCAATCGGCGCTTCTCCTCATGACCGTCAGTAAGTTTGACATTGTGACTCCCAGAATCACCAGATGATTTGCTTTGATCAACATCTGTCGCTGAAATGACAGGCTCACTAAGATGCCGAGCATGGTACCTAGCCGGCCTCGGACGGCTCGATGGGGATGCTGTACCAGCTTTGCTCATAGCCTCATTAAGATCTCTTCCTTCGTCACTTAATTGCAATGCCTCTTTGATGGAACTTGGGGATATGTACGAAGCTTGGCGGGAACTGGGGACCCGGCGCCGTTCTAGTCTTTGAGTCTTGGAATTTTCTTCGGCATCCATTCGTTGACGCTCAGCAATTGATATCTCGACCTTTGGAATAGGGATGGACTTTTCGTATGTATCTCCAATCCTGTCTCCTGATGGTAGCTTGGTGGTGAATTGGGTCTTTCCTTGAAGATCCAATTGAGATAGCAGAGGAGGTAGTGGCTCCATACCCAACTTTTGGACCCAATCGTCAGCTGCGCCTGGGTCATCAGTTTCTAAGAGTAATGTCTCCCGCCATTCCGTGTGTCCTTTGATTCCTCTAATCATGATCAAGACCTGACAACTATTGTCTCCAATTCGTGCTGAGATTAGGTGATAAGCGACAGGAGGAAATAAGAGCCAGCGTTGCTCATCGTCAACCTGGCAAATGAGAACGTCTCCAGCATCAGACGGGTCAGAAGGTTTGTCGCGAAGGACGAGTTCAGCACGGCATTCGATACGCTGGCCATTTGAATGTTGGAGGTATAGCAAGAAGTAGTCTTTCATCGCAACTTGACGGGTACGATCAACCTGGACATCTCCAATCACTGCCATTGTTCTAAGATCTCGAGCTCGAGTCGAGTCAGTATTATTGGCAGCTTGGTCTTCCATTCGAGCAGCCTCTTCCTTGACACGTCGCCGAGTCTTGATGTATAACTCTTCATACTCAATTTGGACCTTTTCAGATAACTCTGAAGGTTTGAGTCTGTACATCCCCTAAAATCATTAGTATGGCTTGTACATATTGAAACATAGTTACACACCTTGATAACCCCAGTCAGCTTTTTGACTCTGACTAACGGTCGTTTGAGTAGAAAGGCTACATCTACACGTTCACCATCGGCATCCACAACATCTCCATGTTCGTTTCGTGGCATACCATCGAGCACTGATTGGTCTTCCAAGGAGGCAGGAGCAAGGTTAACAACCACATCTTGGAATCCTGTTCTCCAAGCGTTGAGGTAATCGTTATATGTATTGTGAGCGCCGCGAGCCCAAGAGATAAGCGCAGAAGGATCTTCTAATGGAATACGCCTATGTAGGCTCTTTAATCTCTCAAGAGCAATTCCCATATCAACAATTGGTTTTGTCATGGATCGGTCTGTAGTATTATTTGCGTAGGGATTGAACAAGCCAGCTGCAATGGCCGAGTCCGACTTTGAAAGCACACAAGTGAGCAAAACTGGGATCACTCCATCGACCAAGGTTTTCAATTCTCGCATGTATTTTACTTCATCGTCCCTCAACTCACGCAGGAGATCCCGAATAGTGGCGGTATCAAGATTGCTTCTCGAAGTACGTAGGCTACCTCCGCTTCTATTTATCCCAGGTTGTGTAGTATCGGGCAATGAAAGCATTGACACAAGGTCTGAGTGTTTTGTAAGCCTTCTCTTGAGCCCAGACTTGTTGCTACGCTTGCGTGAGATATATGAAGATTCAGTCCCTGTGAAAGCTGTATCTTTAGTAATGGTTGGGTATGATAATTCAGAGCCCGTGCCTGTCACTGACGATTGTGTACTAAAGGTTTCAACAGATGCAATTGTCGACAAACGGTGCACTCCCGTAGTTGGAGGCACTCTTTTAATGCTTGGCTTATACACGTTCTCTCTTCGTTGAGCTGCATCATTGGAGGCCCAGTTCACTGAGCCTTGAGAGCTAGGTGTAACAGGTCGTTTTTGAAGAGTAGAGCTCCGGTGTTCTGAAGGACTGCGATTTTCTCTGGGTCGGAGATCTGGATAGTCTGGTAACGGCTTTGAATCACTCTTGGAACGGTATCCGGATTCTCCTCTAAAAGCACCCATCACTGCTTCTTTCAATGGAATTTTTCTAGCTAGTTTGACTGGCGAGGATGCATTACGAGTAGCGGGGCTTCGTTTCAATCCCGCCGGAGACGGAGGAGATGAAATATCAACATTATCCGAGTTACTTTGGCTGGCGTTCATGAACGCAGGAGAGAGAGGAGACTCAAGTCCCTCCTTGACCTTCTGGTCATCAATTCCCTGATCTTTAGGGTCTTGAGGAATTTCCTTGTGACCAGTTTCTTTTTTATCTTCATTTGAGCCTCTGGTTAAATCTCGTTCGGCTCGATCGTCGGCTCTGTAGCTAGGGTTTCTGGAAACAGACTCAGATGGATCTATGACGAATTCCGGAACTTCTGGACGGTCGACGAATGGATCTGGTTCTGTGGTGTTATTCAACCAGGATTCAATACTCTGAGGCTGATTGACCCCTGTTCTAGGAGGTTCGGCATCGTGATGGACTATCTTCAACCCCTCATTATACACCTTTCTAAGCACCTTCGGCACGGCCGACAAACTAGGATTTCGTTGTGGCTTAGGCTTCCTCATCGTATTTGCCTCTGCGCCGACAGGTAAGTCTAGCACGCTGAATGCAGAGTTTCCAAATGGTATATCTGCCATCGATTCAGGGGGCGTATCTGATTTCCTGTGGCGCCTGGATTTATGGGAGCGGGTTGGAGTAGCCCATGAGCTGGACTCATCTTGGTCGGTTTGGCTTTCCCCCACAGTACTTTCCATCTTTCTGTTTTCTCGCTCCGTCTCTGGTGATGGCAAAGGTTCTCGGGGCTTCTCTTCTTGCTTCTTAGGAGTCTGGTCAGATTCTTTAGCCGCCGCTTTGGGCGGCTTTTTGCTATTTGCTTTTCGAACAGTCTTAATTCTGATCCCGTCATCTACAGAAGCCTCCCTTGATGGTTTAGTGCGAATGCCATCATCCATAGGGCTTTTTGAGGATGGTTTTACACGGATTCCATCATCTACAGGATTCGTGCCGGAGGGAGTTATTCGAATTCCATCATCTGGCTCGTTTATCTTTGGAGTCTCCTTGGTACCCGGTTTGCTCTCAGCCCTCTCCAGCACGGGGCCGTCAGTCTCAAAACGTTTAACCCAGTCTTGGATCTTTTTCTCCAGCGGTGGATTAATAGCCGTAGCTTTCAAAAAGTCTTTCGGGATAGGATCACCGCTTGAATTTTGGGCAGTGGCATCTTTCTTGATGGGCGAATTTTTCTTCTTCATCCAATGCTCATCACTGACAACCCTTTTCCTGGGCGTACTCTTACTCCTCAACTCCGCTGCATCCTTACGCCCTTTCCCTTTGCCTCTCCCCGGCCTCGTCTGCAGAGGCTCTATCTTCTGCCCACTGCCCCCACTGCCCTCCTCAACCACTACCAGAATCTCATCAGTCTCACCGACAGGAGCAGCAGGATCCTCAATAACAGCTGCTGCACTAGCTTTCTGCCATTGCTTGACCCTATCCTTAACTCTGCCTGGCTGCTGCACTTTATTCACTGCTTCCTGTCGCATTTCCGCCCTCACAACATCCACGCTCTTCCTCCTAGTCCTGCTTGGCGACGGTCTCCCCAGCAAGAAATCCGTGAACAAAGTCGGTTCGGGCTTCTTCCCGCCGGTCTTTGTGCGCATCGGCGCACTGTTTGGAGTGCGCCCCTTGGGGCCCGACGGCTTCCGGATCGGCGTGCCATTGGGAGTTCGTCTGACAGCTTGCGCGCGTCGAGGCGTTGCCGGGTCCTCTGGTTTGGGAGGCGTGTTTTCATCATCTGGTTCTTTGGGAGAAGGCATTGCCTGTTTCAATCATAGCATCAGCATCCCGGTTGCAAGAGTGGCTTCCCCGAGTGCGGGAGCTGGAGGATGGAGCTGTGGGAATGTGGGGAAGGAGCTCGTTTGTAGCTGTCTGTACCTTTATCAGGACCGGATCTCCACATTCGATGCCTTGCGTTCAGAGGACAGCCCATCACCACTTTCCAAGTCTCGCGCGCATGAAGAGGTGCCAGAGATGCGGCTCTCGTTGGGTGGCATTCACCTGCGCTGGGCTGGGTCGAATCGTGAACTGGAATCGCTTCTTGCTCCCAATTGGTGGGAGGAGTTGATACAGCAACGCAAGATGTTGATCGGGGGGCAAACCCTGTTAATTGCTATCAATGGGAATCTTCGTACGGGTACCACTTCAGGAAAAGAAAGGGATCGAGCACCGTTTCCGAGATTCGACGTGTCCGTCGTCCTCAATGCAAAGGTCCGGATCTGCTATTGTTATTATGCCTTCCTTCCTTGTTTACCATCTGCCGTTTAGGTTAACCTTCGCATGCGACCGCAGGGATATTCCCGACACGGGATTTCACCGGGAGGATGGGGCTATAAATAGGCAAGGATAACCTAGACTCACGCCACTTTCGACCGCCTGATTTTGATCGTGGTCTATATATCCGCATTATATTACAACGTCTCTGTTTCTCATCCCATGCCAGATTGTTTGTGTATTGATCTGGAATGAGAGGGATCCAGAGATTACGTCTAACGTCAACAAATATCCGTTCCGAAATATGCAAGTGTCCATAGCCTCCCTTCCATCGACAGCTCATCCATCGGATCAAGGCCGCGTCTCTCCTGCGGCGGCGCATAGCAATCAGCGACACGGGATTAACACCATCGGCGTAGAAGGGGATCTCATCCTTCAAGCACACCGCATCGGTAGGACAGTTCGGCACCACAGCGTGGAGGCGACTGGCTGGTAAAGTATAAAAGATCTGGCGGCAGCTCAGGTGGAAGGGAGACCGTAGCAATGCCCGTTGGCAGCGTAAGACATGGTGCCTCGATCCAAGATGAGATATTGCATTATATCTGCTGCTTCATATGTGAGGAGATTTCTGGTGCTTGCACGATCATAAACTTGCGGCAACGGGCCATTGCGCCCAAGCGTTGCTGTGATTTGTTATACCCAGACTCGTACAACTAGGAAGAAGTATGACTGGAAATATCAAGGTTGGAGATATAGGAATACAGCAGACTCGGCACTTGCCCTCTTGAATATTGTGAAGAGGCTGAACAAAAGTGCGAGAAATATGAAGCCGGATCTTTGTCTATCTTAATACGTCTGGCCTGACAGACCGACTCATTTTTGAATATGCCACAATTGACACCCTTGAAGTTTATGCATAGCACACTTACATCCAACTTGCGGCTACTCCTCCATTCTTCCCACTTTCTTCACAACGCCAAACTTCGCTCCTGTCTTCTCTCTCACTTCATCAACTTCCACGCCCGGAGCGAGCTCGGTGAGCGTCAATCCTCCATTTTTACGATCGACTTCAAACACACACTTCCTCGCACATCAGTCCTCCCTCTCGGTCTTTTCATTTATTCAAACGTAGGGGAAGTCAAGGACTTACCAAATCCGTGATAATCGTACTAACAACTTTGGCACCGGTTAATGGCAGTGAACACTCCTGCACAATTTTCGGCGATCCATCTTTCGCAATGTGTTCCGTTGCGATGACGACCTTGGTCTCGTCAGGGTTGGAAACCAAGTCCATGGCACCACCCATTCCCTTGAAGACTTTCCCAGGGATCATGTAGTTTGCCAGATCGCCTGTGGCGCTCACTTGCAAAGCCTAGAGATATTTAGGATATGTTCACAATCCAGCAAAGAATGGGACGACGAACTCCAAGAACTGAGACATCGATATGTCCACCCCGGATCATTGCAAAGGATTCGGCCGAGTCGAAAGTTGAGGCTCCGGGGACGAGAGTTACCGTTTCTTTGCCGGCATTTATTATATCCCTATGAAGTTTGAATTCAATAACTTGATCTATCGGAGTATATGGGATGACTTACGCGTCAACTTTGTCTTCTGTTGGATATGCTCCCTGGACATTCTCAGTCCTCATCTTCAAGGAATAACTAGACAACATACCATTCCTAAAATCCCGTTCTCAGATTGAATCCATACTTTCGTCTCAGGGGATAAAAAGGACGGCGCGAGGGTTGGAAGCCCTAAACGGTAAGTACTTGTATACACCTATCTATCACTTGAATTAAATTTACCAACACCCAAGTTTACGTAATAACCATTCTTAAGCTCTTTCGCCGTTCTTTCGGCAATTCTCTCTCGTCTTAGCATATCATCTGTTTTCTTGGATGCGCCCTGCTTTCCGGAAGGATCTCGAAGTTTTCTTAGTTCAATCTGCTTTTCAGCAGTCGCTGGAACAATGCGGTCGACGAAGATACCAGGGAGGTGAACATCATTCGGATCAATAGAGCCAGTCGGGACGATATTTTCAGCTTCAACGATTGTCACTTTTGCGGCTTTGGCCATTACGGGTCCGAAAGCTTTCGTCGTATACCTAGCACGGTCAAAACGTATCTCAAAATTCAAAGGAAGAAGATGCCAACTCACCGAAAGACACAGTTTCCGGATTCATCTACCTTCCACGCTCTCATAATCGCCACATCTCCAGGAAGTGCAGTCTCCAAAGCGTAAGTCTTACCATTGAACTCTCGTAATTCTCTAACCTTTCCTTTCTCTAAAACTGTCGATTCTTTACTTCCTTTTTTCGCCGGACCTAGTCTCACCGGAATATCACCTGAAGCTACTAAAGTATCTATTTTCTAGTCAGCTATCTTACCCTATATAACTCCGATATCTAAAAAATTTTAAAATCTCATAGTGATGTCAGACTTACGAACACCAGTAGGCGTAAAAAAAGCCGGAATCCCTGCCCCCGCAGCTCTCATCCTCTCAGCCAACGTCCCCTGCGGACAAAGTTCAATAGCAATCTCCCCATTAAGATACTTCTGCTCTAACTTTTTATTACTCCCGATGAACGACAAAATCAATCTATCTACCTGGCCCGAATTTGTCAAGGCCGAGAGACCGCCAGGGATTGAAGCACCGGCATTATTTGAGACCGCAGTGAGAGAATGCAGAGATCCAATTCCTCGCCTTGCAATTGCTTCTATAATAGTATCTATTTCATCTATTAGGCCCATTTCCCTATGATTTGAAGATTGATAAAGGAATCAAACTTTCCCGCCGTGCCGCAAAGCCCAAACCCCGCGCTCAAAATCGTAGAACCGCTCTTGATATCCTTAACAGCTGCATCTGCATTCTTGTACACCTTCGAAGCACCCCTTACAACCTTTGGTGGCCCCGGTAATTCTGAATTTCTATCTTTGGGAGCTTCAGAAAGCGGTCTATAGGTTTGGAATGGCCGGGCACCTGATCGCAGCAGATATGGTGATGTACAGGTAATTGACGCTAGCGCAATTGGAAGAGCTCGAGGGATCAATCGGGGATTTGTTGCTATCGGGATGATCCGCCACGTAGTTGCCATATTGGTGTTGTACAAATGAGATGTTTTTACTGAAAGATGTGGTTGGAAAGGGTGGTTGTTTTCATGCAGTGCTCGGCAATTGTTTTTCCTCCGGACGTTTTGCCCCCTACAGAGACTCTGCTCCTAAAAGGTCGGTGGAAGCTCAACACCCCTACGTTCGTTCAACTCGTCATTTTCGGCCAACAAAAAAACATTGCACTAATTTTACCCTAGCCGGGTATATAAATTCAAAATATGTCAATCCTATTTAATAAGTACAACAGGCGACCGGCTGAAAGGAAACGCGGTTCGGGTCAAAGTTGTACTAAAAAGGAGGAACCTACGAATATCAGTTATCGACAAAGGATGTAAGGCACTCGAAACCCGGGTCTGAAACTTTTGCCATTTTGATTTAATTTTATATACTTCTTTTCCTTAAGGGGTGGTGGTGCTGGTGGTGGGAGTACCTTTCGCTTAGTAAGCGAATGTGACTTTACAGTATTCACTGGTTTCTCCTAGCAAATTTCTAGTTTGGAAATGAAGGGCTTGATAAATCGACATCAAGATAATCGAAAGCTTGGACAGCGGAACATGAACTTACGGAAAGTCTATTTCGGTCCTTCACATGTATTTTCTTCGGAATCCGTATTTCGAGGAATGTTGAGATATGTTGAAAACGCTGAGAAGCCAGCCGTTAGGACTCTTGATGTTCCTGCAATATCTTCGAAGCAAATGCGAAGATACATTAAAAGTTGTGAAAGTAATGCGTTAGTGGTGCCAGAGTTACAAATAGATTGTTTGGGGAAAGGGAGGGAACATTGCGAGCTATTTACAGAGCAAAGGTGCGGAGGTGTAGCTGCTCCTTCCCTGTCCCTGAGGAAAATTATTAACAAGATACCTTAACTTGACAAGGGAAATCAATACAGGATCTCATTCTTAGGACTTGATTGGAATCATTTTGGCACACTAGTATAATTCTAAGTCGTTGTGGTACTTAGTAGGACGATTTTTGTACGAAGGAAGAGGTTGCTAAAGACCCAGCGAGCTGCTACAGGGAGCGATCTGTTCATTGATATTAAGCTCGAGTAAATACATGGCGGACTATAATTTTCAGATTGATAATGAAGCAATTGTAGAATCAGATGAAGGCGGGTAGGATGAAAGGGGGATCGAAGACGTTAAATCACGTGATATATAATAAATTATTAATGAATTGAGGAAAGAGTCCGAAAGACCAAAGAATCAAAGAAGATATCGCCTCGCCAAACAGATCTTCCATAAAGTCTTCAAAGAAAATCTGTTAATTATGGCACCATATCCTACTTGTAGTGAAAAAAAAAAAAAAAAAAAAAAAAACACAACGCTTAGATCCGTAATGACAATGAAAAGCATTATGACAGTAGGAATTTTCCTCGCAAAACATCACTAGGCAAGCTTTTGCCAACCCATCAACTCGCTTCTATCCCACATCGGAGTTTCCATTCTTAGTACCGCTTCTTTGTACAAGCAGTTTTGAGATCTCTCGTAAGAGCACAAAATAGCCCTCAGCATACCGCCTTCCTTTCCGGCAATCAAAGCAACCGAAGGTGGTCTCATGGCCGCGAAGCACGTAACTGTCATGGTCCCCTAAATTCTTCGGTTAGTTGTAGTTCGACTTCGTGGAGATAGACCTACAGTATCAATCAAAGTGAAAAGGCGATGACCCTTCGGCAATTTCGGGAAATTGAGAGAGGGATCGGCGCCGATCCTCTCATCTGGTCGTCTTGAACAGTAAGGTCCACTACTTGGCGTGTATGAGAACCTACCGATCGAATTTCCGAAGGTCAAATATTCGATTTCATCAATAGGCAGTGTTCCTTCAAACCCAATCAACCTAAAAGATCCGGCAGTTAGCTTTATTCGATTTTGCGGAGCAACTAGTAAGGTACAGTTCCAAAATGATAAAGGCTTGGCCCAAATCGTTGAATCAATAGAACTTACCATGGCTTAGCACCCCAGACCTTCCCACCATACAATGCCGCCACGGAGTACGGAGAAAGCAATAGGAGAATGATACCCAAAACAAGAAAGAAGGCTCCGCCTGCTCTACTTGGGCCACCAATTCCAACAAGTGCACACCCCAACAGAAACCAGAAAGGCCCGGATCGGAGGGACATTGAAGCCCAGAATTTTTTCCAGGTCTGGCCAACCTCGAAATAGATTCTAGGAATGTCTTTCCATCTGATGGAGATTCCGTGGCATCCATCTAAAATCAGAGCTCCGTCGTGGCAAACCCCCGCCACCTGGCATAGAGGTTCAATATCCCAAAGGTTTGCGCCAAGATCATCGGTGGTATTAAACCACCCAAGTCTTCCAGGCTCTCGGAGTTGGTCCATACACGCCATGCGTTCTACGATGCGATCAGAATCATTGGCAAGGCTGAGCCGGGCAAGTGCCTGCTGTTCTGTATCAGTTGGATCCATGCGTGGTCGCTTGCTGAGCAGGGTCATCAATGCGTAAGCCAGATCTCCTTGCTGAAATTTTGTGAATTGACGAGAGCGAAGAGCTTTAAGGGCAACTTGAATTAGTTCCAATCGACTGAGTTTCAAGGTCCCAGTGTAATGTTCTGCTAGAAGACGAAAAGTCTCCTCATTTCCATCGCTCACAATTCTGTGTCCTTCAAGGCGAACTGCCCATGCGCGGTGCGTCATCTCCATGATATCAATAATTTCCATCGAGTCAGTATTGTTGGGGCCCTGGGGGTCCGGAGTACATATGGTTACTTCATGATTGCGACTTAGCAAAATTTCGGGAAGACACCAAAGCCGTTGACCAAAAAAGACCAAAGCATTTCTCGAAGTATCCGGAAGGACAACGCAAATTTTATGAGCGCCCCGGACAACATCGCAGAATCTATGAACGTCATCCGTAGCTTCGGGTTGAAATTCCGCTCGACAGTGGAAATCAGCCCAGTATGCCAGAACTCCTGACTGCTTAGCAAGCATCTTAGCCCTGCGGTCAATAGTTTCGGTATCCAGGACAGTTTTGTTGGGATCTGTTGGTGTTGGTGCTGGTAGCTGATACTGAGCCGCAGCAAAGCTTATGAAAATATAAGGACTAGACAAATAGCTAATTAGCAATTACTTCTTTGGGATGTCTTTAGAATAAATAGGACAGATTGGAAAAGACTTCTACCCTGTGAAACTGCCATCGTCAACAATTTCCCAGTCATTATTTCGCCACACCACCAAAGCCCTAGGTCTCAAAAGACGTGTCTGCTCGCCTTCGACTCTATAAAGCTTGTCTTTATCGTGCTTGTTGACTCCATGGACTACGGTTGGGGCCTCAGGTGCGACATCCAAGCTATTGAGAGCATGCTTAGGATATTCATAACAGCGACTTGGGAAGGCAGGGTATCCACGAGTTGAATTTGCAGGACTACCCATAGGATATGCGACGAGAAACAAAATAATGGGGGCCACAAGAATTGACCTCCCGACTGCTAAGGCTATATTGTCGATAGTATCAGTGCGCTGACCAATTGCCCACGTAGAAACTTTGAGTAGCTTCAACAAATTAGTTCTATCCTTTTTGTGAAAAGCAAGAGTCGAGAGAAATGGAACGCAGAGCGGGAGCCGCAACACAGCAAAATCAAGAAGCCAAACAGAGAAAAGACTTTATTACAGTTGGTGCATTTCCTCCCACTGCACGGCGTCTCCATTCGCCTTGTGGTTGGGCATCGGGGGCAGCCTGTACGAGAAGATGATACGGTTTCCCATAATGAGGTGAAATATATCTATCGAGGTCCTTTGGTCGCCAAGTTTCTCTTTTAAGCACATCCCTATGGAAGTGTTGAGGGACTGGAGCAAGCTTGGCACCCTTTTCAGCGTCTTGAAGAGTTGGATTCCAATAACGTCGGCCCTTGAACCACCCTCGAGCGCCATTGAAATGGTGATTGATATCCACGTTTGTCGCCATGCTCGAGAATTATAGAGCGTATTAAACAAAAAGCAAGGGTAAAGGGTACAGAATGTATTCAACTAGCTGAATTGCTACGATGAGCCCCAAGGGAAAGGAATCGACAGAGTAATAAAGATAAAGGGGCTGCAGCTTTCCACGGCCAAGACTGAGGCTGAATCTTATAACCCTTACAAGGCAGGTCTTCCCATTGCAAGATCCGCCTTCTAGGCAGAAGCCCAGCGCAAAACCCTATCACACTGGGTTAATCCAGCCCAGTTAATAGAGTGGATGTTATTGCTGCTTAAATGGTAACGTGCAAATCAGCTGCATATTTCAAGAGCAACTATTATTATCGCATTGAATCGCTTGATTATGGATTTCCAGCCTCCTACTGTTGCAGTGTTTTTAAATATGATCGCTATCGTCCATTCATGATTGTCAACCACTTTAAACTGCCTTTTATCGATATTTGGCCTTCATGATAGCCACAAATAAGTTTATAGTAGATCTGAGAAAGGTAAGCATAGAGAAGAGGGAGACAAAATTGTATGAAAAGCGGTAACACTCCCTTAGTTCTATTTTAAAAAATCGCCTAAAAAGAGATTGGCAATCATCAGCTGCTGCAGCCACCCAAAGTTGTCCGCCCGCTTTGTGTTACCGTGCGTTCCAGCCTCGCTGGAGGGCAATTTTGGCCTCGTGATGTGTTTAAAAAACCAATAGCAGGCTCTCCATCGTACACTCCTAATAATCAATTCTTGACGATCGGACCAATTCTTGTGCAACAGTTCTATCGTGCCCTTGTCTTCCAGATCTTTTTATGGGGATACAATAAGCTTCGACAATAAAGCCAGTCTCATGGCATTGATCAACGATCTCTTGCATGTTCGACAATAGATGTAGTTGATATGAATCTAATTGCCCAGTAGAAAACTCTCAAAAGATTGGCAGCCTATCTCAACTTGGTTGATATGTGGTGGATAGCTTTCAATTCTTCAATATGACCGATATCACAATCGCTAACTCCAATGCTATGGTTCTTTCATCTTCGAAGAGTTCCTTCAAGATTAGATACAATCTCTCGCTCTCTTCTTCTTCTCCTCTCTCTCATATCCAAGCGCGTATGGATCAGAAAAGGATCGACGTGTCTGTGTTCTCTATCTATTTTCTTGTCAGTGTTGACAACGGTCCAAAATCGTTCTTTCTGCAAGTTCCAATCCTAGCCAAATCATCGTCGTGGTGAAACTGACGAAGCACTCCAAGCCTGATCATCGCACGGCCCCTAACTTTTCGTTCTCACAGTATCTGGTGGGATATACTGTACGTTTGCGAGAGACCAGGTACATTATTTTTGGTATACTTTCTGGCTCCAGAGCTGCGAGAGTTGGCTTTGACGCACTGGGACGGAGGCTGATGGACGCCAAGTCCAATTTGGGGTACGGAGGAATTTGGTTAGGCCAGTACATTAGCAAGAGCGAGCTTGATGGCCATGTTCGATTGTTCCACAGGAGCTAGTTTCGATGAAGAAGGATGTTAGACATCGGGGAAAAAAAGGTTGATCCCGCTCCTGGAAAGTCCCCAACCTATCAAAACCGATATCATTGGATCATTTATGCGAGCATTGCATACCAAAATAGTAATCCACCGCCGCCGCTTATCCACAGACATGTACTCGCTGGAGACATTGCGTTGCAATGCGTTGCAATTTCAACTGGACGACTGACGTATGGGAGTCAATCTTACTCTGATGACCAAGCCGCCACATGTAGTGCTATCGATTTTCAAGGTCCTATCAGATTAGTTCCTCCTGAAAACAGTATTCTTACGTCCGCAAACAATATTGACTTTAATGGAAGAGACACACTCCTCGATCATCTTTCGAAGGTATACGATTTCTGACCTCAACCATACGTAGTGACGATCTTAATCGTTTGGTGGCTGTTGTATGAGACAAAACAGCATAGTGACTTGCCATAGGAACCCCAATCAGAACATCTTTCCAAATTATTTGGCGCCATGTTGGGCCAAACACTGTATCCTAAAATGCATCTTAAAATGTATTCTGTGTCGATGTCGTTGGAGAGAAGTAATATCCATATATATCTTCTATCTCCTCCAGCTTGTCGGGGACGAAGCAAGGTGTTGAATTCAGGTCGATATAATACTACACGAATGATCGGCTTAAATGTTAAGGCACCAATATTCGACCAATGAAAAATCTCCAATCTGGCATTTTAAATTCTTTTTGGATTTCCGGAAACCTTGACCCTTTAGAGAGGAGAGGCTGAATCCCACCAATCAGAACCGTCGCCATTTTGCTTACTTGCCAGAAAAGCTCCACCCAGATTTGCCGGTCGTCCCATTGGCATTGACCTCGGGCGACTACGGCTTTTAAGACTTGTAAGGAAACATTTCTGACTCCTCTTTCCTTAACGTCCAATTCGTCCCTTGATCGTCAAATTTTGGCACAATCTCATACAAACCCAATTCTCGTTCTTTTCTACCGCCGTAGAACCATTGAGCTCGCAACGATGGACGCCACCATCCTTCGTCAATCGAAGTCGATGTGTCCCTTCTTGAAGAAGACTTCCCCAGCCACTCTACGATCGCTGTCTATCTCTACTCGTTACGCTTCTCCAGGGGGTGGCAGCATGTCCAATTTGCAGACCATTGCTCGTCGCTGCCCCATCATGGGAAAGGCACTCGCCGTGCAGACTGCGAAATCTGCAAAGATGGGCCTTGGTGGCGTTGCTGGTCTCGGAGCCATTCGTGCCTTTTCTGGCAAAGTGAGTTCTGGCAAGGCCAGAATCCATACCAGCAGGCCTGTCGAAGCAGCAGTTGCGGCGGATTCTCTGTTAACTGGCGACAAAGGTGTTTTGTGCTCTTACCCCGCCATTTGAAATTTCCTTGCTGACTACTTATAAAGTCTGCCAACATGTCAAGCCAAATCAACAGCCAGCTCGGGCCAATCGTACTGCTCAATTCAACTATGAAAAATTCTACGAAGCCGAACTTGAAAAGAAGCACCAGGACAAATCCTATCGCTACTTCAATAATATCAATCGACTGGCAAAGGAATTTCCCCAAGCTCACATGTCGAATACGAACGAGCGCGTTACTGTATGGTGCTCTAATGATTATCTTGGGATGGGCAGAAACCCACAGGTCTTGAAGACCATGCACGATACTCTTGATAAAAACGGTGCCGGGGCTGGTGGAACTCGAAATATCTCCGGTCACAATCAGCATGCCGTTTCATTGGAAGCTACCATCGCGAAACTTCACGCAAAAGATGCTGCATTAGTTTTCACATCTTGCTATGTTGCAAATGATGCAACCCTTGCAACTCTGGGTAGTAAATTACCAGATTGTGTCATTTTATCAGACAGTTTGAATCACGCATCAATGATTCAAGGAATTCGGCACTCAGGTGCAAAGAAAGTTGTTTTCAAGCATAATGATCTTGAAGATCTTGAGGCCAAGTTGGCTGCACTTCCAACTGAGGTCCCTAAAATTATTGCATTTGAATCGGTTTATAGCATGTGTGGATCCATAGGCCCAATAGAGGAAATATGTGACCTGGCTGAAAAATATGGAGCTCTCACCTTTCTCGATGAAGTACATGCAGTAGGTATGTACGGACCACATGGAGCTGGCGTTGCAGAACATCTAGACTACGAGGCTCATTTCAATGGCCGTCCCCGAGGCACTGTTATGGACCGCATCGATATCATTACAGGAACACTAGGAAAAGCCTACGGTTGCGTTGGAGGCTATATCGCTGGTAGCGCTAAAATGGTCGATACAATTCGTTCTCTTGCCCCAGGTTTCATTTTTACTACCTCACTCCCGCCTGCAACTATGGCCGGCGCGCAAACAGCCATTGAATACCAGATGGAATACCAAGGTGATCGTCGTCTCCAACAACTCCACACACGAGCTGTCAAAGATGCCCTTTCTGAGCGTGATATTCCCGTGATACCCAACCCATCTCATATCATCCCTGTACTAATTGGCAACGCTGCGCTTGCCAAGAAAGCATCGGACATGCTTCTCGAAACCCACAGAATTTATGTTCAATCGATCAATTATCCAACCGTCCCAGTAGGTCAAGAACGTCTTCGTATTACTCCCACACCTGGACACACTCGTGAATATCGCGAACATCTCGTCTCCGCCATTGATTCTGTTTTTACGGAACTAGGAATCAAGCGAACGTCTGAATGGGCTGCTGAAGGCGGATTTATCGGCGTTGGAGAAACGGGCAAAGGGGTTGAAGAACCCTTGTGGACGGATGCTCAACTAGGTGTTGATCAAGTCGTTAAGGAAATGAGAGCTGGAGGTCCAGTGGGCGTCATGGAAGCCTTGCTTGAACGCGAGACTAAAGAGACGGCTAGGGCTGTGAGTGCTGTCAATTAACCTTTCTGAATACTTCTTCTATCTGATTAGGACAGTTTAGAAGAGTTTCCAGGAAGGTGTGAAAGAAGGCTCATCGGACCCAAAACCACAATCTTTCGAGCGATTATATTGATGAAGTGCAACAAGATATGTGTTTATGTGTTAAGATTTATTGTGCTTACACGATCCCATATCGCGATATTGATATTATGAATTTGATCTCTAGGTCAACAGTTATGATGATTCGTCTGTCTACAACCCTACTTTTGACATAAAAATTAGTGCTTCGCCCAGTTCCTAGTTCTATTTATCAGAGTCTGAGATTGGCCAAGAAATTATGCTTTCCTATACTCGCTACCTTTTTCCAGAAAAATAATTTCTTAGCATACTCTTTTGTGTCACGAAGCCCTTTGGGAAGGTCTAATCCGTTTGCCCAACGAACCTTGCATTTGCTAAATGCTGCGTCGAAGAGAGCATCGTAGCTTTGTCATACGTGTATTTCGTAAACGAAGCAGAATCAGCCGTTCCTCCCATGTGCCAATCGATTTCTTATCAACATCCTCACCACTAAATCCCGCGATTTTAGCCAAGGTGTCTTAGCAGGGTTAATAATAATTCCAAGTGAAAAAATGGAGGAGACTAAAGCATACCTTCTTCTCTCCCAAAGCAGCCCCTCTCTTTTCCCTCGTAGCAGTAACACGCTCTCAAACCACCTTCTCGCAATGCCCACTCCAAACCCCCTTGAAGTCCAGATCGCCATCATCAGCCACTTTGATAGTCGCATCGATCTTCTCAACTGCAGTCCTAATTGCAATATCCCGACTACCCTGCCGAGTACCTCCACAGGTTTCCAATGTCTGCAATCATTAGTATTTCATATTTCATAATGAAAAGTACATGCATGTATGTATATGTATATGTATATGTATATGTATGTGTACCTTAAAAAGCCCCTCGATCAAACTATTGAAGAGAACGTTCTCAGCCGGCCAGATCTCCACGAATAGATGTCTCAACGCGCGCGGCATTTTCATATTTCGTCGGTTTCGATGATGGAGGCGTGGAGGTCTTGGGGATTTGTTTGGCTTTGGCGTCATCAATAGCTTCATATCTCGGAGGGTTAGCCATGATGGGGTGGGGTTCAAGGATGAAAGGAGGGGTGGAAGAGAGTGAGCTGTTGGATTATTTACACTGTTGTATGTTATAATCACCTCGAGATCAGAAATCATGAATATACTATACTCCACAATCTGAAATTCTCGCCTTGGCATTCATTAAAGCTAACTAGGAAGTCAAGTACACACACTTCCTGTTCCCCTTTTTCTAAAGCATGAGCACAAGTCTGGAGCAGATACATATCCAGGAGCAGGGACAGAATACGGGTACGGGCATTGAAAAATATATATTTTATTTCTTCGTATCCATATCAAAGATGGGCTAAGCAAATTGGTATCCCGAATCGGACTTTCCAAGCAAAATGAAAGAACAGTGCTATGCAAAGCCATAGTAATTACCTACACCCAACTCCAATCCAATCCATCTATCTAATGCTTATCCCGTGCAGTCTAGCCAATGCAATGCAATTGCTCATGTCCCAGGTTTGTTTCTGGATAATCATGCCTGTAGTCCGTACCCATAACACACATCTAATGCTCCTTCGACCGCAATCTCTAATGAGCCCACACGTTCTTTCAGACCTTTATTTTCGGCGCGTAGAAGACTGACGGCATCCCATGCGACGCTCGAGTTCTGGCCTCTGCAATTTGGACACCCATCTTCTGATTTTTGGGTCTGAGTCGACTCTGAGCCTGAAATCCCCTTCAGCATCTTCTGGAATGTGCTGGGCTGCTGTACAGGCTTTGGTCTCTGTACGCCCTCAGCATGCTGTATTTGCACTACCCTCCCAAAAACTCCCTGCATGATCTCTGGCGTGCCTATAATATCCTCACTTCTACATGTCAAGGTTGGGGAGAGACTCCTTGAGAATAAGCTGTCTGATCTGCCACTCTCATCATCGCTTTCGCTCATATCCGTAGATCCATTACTCGTCCGCCATTTACTACGGTCTGTCTTCGCGGTCGAGATCCCAAGGTCTTCTTCGGCTTCGGAACTCTGAGCAGTGCGTGATCTCACTAACGCGATAGATTTCTCCCTGGCTTCTTTCTCTTGTGCTCGCGCTTGTTTCTCCCTCATTAACGTTTGTTGTAATTCCGCCATTGCAGCCTCTTGTGCCGATACTCGAGCAGCCATATCTTCCAATTGCATTTTCAAGTGTTTCGCTCGGGTTTCGGCTTCTTCCAGTTCTTCGGCTTGTGCCTCGTGCTCGGAGGAGATCTCGTGTAGGGAGAGTGTTCGTATTTTATATGCGGTTTGGAGTTTTAGAAGGAGGCCTTCCGCGTTCATGAGGAGGTTTTTGAATGAGGAGGGGGAGAAGGGATCACGTTCTGTGGGGGTTCCGCATGGGAAAAGAGCGGAAGTTATATCAAGTGTAAGAAATGCATCGTTGAGCTCGGCTGGGATCTGGACTGTCTGTTGGACCGGTGTCTTTGGAGTAAAGAATCCAAATCGTGATGTGGTTGGTCCTTTGGGAGGTGTTTGCGAGTCTCCTGTAGATAAAGTTGGTCGTTTTTGAAGTTTCGCAGATGGGGCGGGGTCTCGTGGAGACATTTTCAGTGAGGACTCTGCTTCTTGTTCGACGATGGGTATTCCGACTTGGACAGGTGCAGATGTGCCTGTAAACCAACTACTCAGCCCGCCTTTTGTTTTATCAGATACTTTGATTTTCCCGTCTTTATCCCCGGTCAAAGTAGGCATGAATTCGACATCCACGCTCTCCGTTGTTTGAGATCGGTCGGGACTCTGGGAGTTTGGTCGAGAACGGAATGGAAGTAATGCTGTTAGAGATGATCGTTGCTGATCTCGAGTTGACCGCAGGCCGTGGTCTCCAAGACCACTCCTGGAGAAGGAACTTGGGGTAAGGGCGACGGGGGGTACCGTAGGCTCATCTAGGTAGGTCTCGGTCTCACCAGCAAAGTCATCTGCAAAATAGTCTTCGGCCAATACTTGCTGGAGCGACGAGTTCCTTGGAGTGAATGAGGAGCGTGTCCGGCGATGATACACTGGTTTTGGGACGGGTGAATTTTGCATTGTCGAACTCTAACATGTGTCCCAGTCGCTCGTCCCGTTTCTGGCAGATTCGTCAACAATAATCCTATATGTTTCCTTCAATAAGAAAGCTCGCTTCTCCGTTGTTTCATGCACAAGGAATCTCCACGGGTATGACAGGGGATATAGGTGAAGGACGGCGTTGCAGGTGCACGAATCAATCAAAGAGGAGGTACGGATAGGTTCGTAGGATGACGACGGATTGGCAGAGGAGGAGGAGTAATTTGAAGGGTGATTGATGGTCTTGGTATGCAGGTGTCCGAGCTGCTGTTGATCGTCCTCGAAGATGGCAGATTCAGAGCAGACCCTGAAAGTCCCCGGCCGAGGGGCTGGATTTCGGGTTATCGCGATAAGGCCGTCCCGTCGACGATGAAGACCAAACCTGGTGGAAGTGGAACGAGAAGTGCAACCCCAAAGTATTGAATCAGATGAGGTTGAAGATGTTACAGTTGGTGTTGTCGAGGGTATCCTATCTAACTGGATATCTCATACTTGGATTTTCTTGGGAGGTTGGCTGATGTCCAGTCCAAGTCCTTACATGGATGCTCTCGAGTGGCTGGGCTCACCGCGCAAGGAGCTCCACTCCCCTGCATCCGGTGCATTCTTGATTTTACATTCATGCTTCGTTTCTGCGGTGACGGGATTTTGTATCTCCATGGCCTAGATTTAAGCTATGAGGATGTTTTCGTACGGAGGCAGTAGGTTCGATCTTCTCACGCCTGAGATTCAAGTCACGTGACCCTTGAATTTCAGGACCCGGCAAGGGTGTTAGGTATCTATGGGTATGTTAAGGTATGTGGAAGATGCTGTCGTACCTTCATTGGAATCAAATCACTTCCGGTTCGGCTGCACAAATTCCATATCACCTGAGTTTACCCCTTCATTGTCGAATCCCGCCTCGCTTTACACTCCAGCCTGAACATGCGTTTATGGTGGTTATGAAGTCCACTCTTTTTCCCCGAAGCCCCTTAATGAATTGTCATATTCTGGGCTTGTGCTTGTCATGTGCATCTTTTCTCTGGTAAAAAGTTTGTTGCGTGTCGTAAAGGGCATTTGCATAATCATTAGATCAGGGAAATGCAGCAACCCGCGTTCGTACAAGGAGCACTATCCAGCTTATGTCACGTTGGTGTCCCCAATTTACAGTTAATAAGGTTCTACAAATCAATATATTGAGCATATTTCACCGCCTGCCAGCTATCACCTATAGGGCTTGGGATACTGGCTCAACCCGATGGAATTGGCCTACTCAGCCAAAGCGAGCAAGTTAAGGGGTCTACGAAATATTATATATTTTCTCCCATTAAAGTCTGCACCATTCCACTCAGCTGAAATGAAATTGGAGATTGCTCAACCACGATGGATCACATAAACCACCGCAAAAACAATCCAGACCACGCACAACTCCGACAAGAATAGCGGCAGACCAGCACCGACGTACCACGCACGATCGACTTCTCTTCCTTACTCTGTTGCGATCCAGCTTCCAACTTTCCAACGATCGAACTCATCCCCGGCAATTCGAATTGAACAAGCATCTTAACGGGTTGCCAAAAGAAGTCCAAATCTTAGATTGTGGGCTTCTTACCAGACTACCGTCGGATGAGATGAACCGGTTGATTCGGGAGGATACAAAGGAGGGCTTGGTGATGGATGATCACTGGTGAGTTCACCATGGTAGGTGCTGTTTCTTATACTTGAAGGCTGTCTATGAAGAGCCGCGAGCTCTGAAAAGATTTGCTAAGCCATTCGTTGACACAAGCACGGGGATGCAGTGAAAGGATGCCTTGAAACTAAAGACCCCTGGACTCAAAACCTTGGAACGTCAAAAGATGGATGGACATCTATCATCTAGAGCTGTTTAAAGTCAGGCCTGTAGATTCTGAATGCATAACCAGGATTGGCATTTATAGCCGCCTAGCATGGAATTTCAACCTGGAGTTATATTCGCATAATGGTATTCTTACCTTTACGAATGGGCCGTCGACTAGCAAGAATGAGGAACTACTCTTGTTATATATGGAGAGAATATAATTAAGGTAAGGGGTTATAATATGTTGTTTCTGCACCCCTCTTCCCCCCCCTTTTAATTCCAACAAGAAAATTTCTTAACTTTGAATGCTCATAATAAAGCATAGAGCATTATGTCCCAGGACTGTGGAACAGCATATATTTAAGCGCTAGATTGTAATAACATCAGCCGCCATTCACGATACAATCACTCTCCCTCAAGGATAATGGACTGCAGCGATGGCCACTGAACATAAACCAAGAAGCTATTTATTATATTGTACCCTGCTCTGGGTAGTATTCGGGGATGGTGGGCGTCTGTTCAAGTTTACCCATCTAACATTGTAGAGGTTCAAAGGCATGAGATGGGCCCTTGTGATGTACTTTTCCCGACAGTTTGGTAAAAGCGCGCTATCCGTGAAACATGGCGCTTCTATGCTCCGGTACCCGCTCATATCCCAGTACGCAGTTTCTGTTGCTTTCCTATCTTCTGTCTACCCCTTTTCCTTCTTTCTCTCCTGGATATCTGGAATATAAACTCTTCAAAGTTCAGAAGTATTGTCTCTCTGTAAGATAAATTTATAATATCTTCCTATTTACCCCTGGATATTGACTTGAAGTCTTCATTCAGCGTTCAACTGGTCCTCACCCTTTTTGGCCCTATGCCATCTCACAAATCTCCGACTTGGAGAGTAAGGAAACAAAATCTCCCCTCAAACAAGAAATAGACCCACAGAGTCCCTTGATGGCTTTCATATCATCCTAGACGGGTGTTAGCATAAGTCTAGTATGCCGTTTGTGATTGAAGGGGGGTATCTTGGTTCGGGTCCGTTGTGGCATTTCCTTCTGGGACGATACCTCCCCCCACCACAGTCCGAGTCTTCAATTCGGATATGTTGCGCAGCGGTTGCCGGATGGGCCTGGTTAAGTTTGGACGGCTCGACCAGGGCCTGCTCGACGACGGTTCGCGCATCTTGAAGTTGTTGCCAGGTGGCTCTCTTCAGGAGGGGAGTGATGTTCGCATCAGATATACTTCTCACCTTAGCCTGAGGTTGTCATAAGCTTTCTAAAGTTTGTCGGCGTAATTTGAACTCTTCGCATACGGCCTATTTGGCTTGATAGCCACTAAGCGATTCTACTTACTACGCTTTTTTTTCCCATTTACAGGTATTTTCTTTTTCTATACCTCCTGACATATGGCATAATATATGGAAAATCATATGGCTTGTAAATGATGCACCTTTTTTTATTAAGCTCAACGTTGCGTTGTAAAACGATCAAAAGCTAAAAGAAAGCTCCACAAGCGCAAGCTGTCCCAATCATTATTTATATTATCTTAGATCGAATTAATCCTGAATCGTTTTAACCTCGAAATAAGGTTGCATGCCAAGAGATCGAGTTTCGCCGATACTGTCAGGCGAATTGGGCATTGGCCAATAAACCCATCGCCCTAACAATTATGGTTACATGCCAGTTTCTTTTGTACAACGCGTAATAATCAAACTTTCACATATGTCACATGCAAAATCATCGCATATTTGATTAAATCTATGATTCATTAATTTAAAGGCGTTGATTTATGAGTTATTCATTTTTGCTAATTAGTACTCCAGAAGATACTTAAATTAGCTAGTAACTTCCTAGTAAAATTAGGTACCCTGGCGAGATCGCAATAGTTATAATATAGGGGTCATAAAGGATCCCTTTCTGGATATATTATATGGGCGACTTTTTATGGTTTCTAAAAACAAAACAATATTTTGGTTACTTTCTATTCCTAATATTAAGCATTTATATCTTATTTTTTATCTTATTTTTTTACGTAACAATTATAAGCTTGGCCTTAATTCGAAATTTAAAAAATTAATATATTTAAGTTTTTATATTATTTGACCGAATTAAAGTTATTAACGTTTTTATAGATTTAATATATTTATATTTTAATTAATTCTTAATCGATAAAAAATTGTTATTATAATAATAACTTTTATTAAATCCCAAATAATTCTTAAAAATAAAAATTATTAGCAATCATAATTATATTAGCTAAAAGCAATTTGCAAAAAAATAAATATTTGGGAATATTTGGATCCTAAGCTAAAACAAAGCAAGTTAAAAATATTAATTTAGCTAATTAAATTAACTCGCTTTTTAGAATTAAATGTTATTGCCGGGGGGGCATTTATCGAATTCTTCCAAAGCTATTTTATAAATTATAAGAAATATAAATACAAAAAAAAAAGATGAAAAATTAAAGAAAACGTTATTTAAAAATTTTTAACAATAATTTTTAATATTATAAATATTAAATATTATATTTATATATAAAAATATAATTTTATTTACGAAATAATATATAATTTTAAAGCAAAATTTGCTTTAAATAAAAGGCAAACTAAAAAAAATATTTTAATTAAATAGCAAAATTTTTAAAAAAAAATAAAAAAATTAGGATATTAATTAATAGCTTGAATTATAAAAAATTATTTATAACAATAAAATTAAATATAATCTTCCAGATATAAGCGGCAATTAATTAATTAAAAGCTTTTGTTTAATTATTTAATTAATTAATAGCTATTTTGCTAATTAATAACTTATCGAAATATTTAAAAAAAAGCTTAAAATATAAAAATTAAAAATATAATTTTTATAAAATTATTTAAAAATATTAAAAAAAAGAAATAATATAGTATTTTTTATAAACCCAACTAAATAAAATAATGCTTTTTTTACGATATTAATTTTTAATAAAAAAGATGCTAATAGTAATAAAAAATATATATATAATAAATTTTATAAATATAAAAATTATTTATATTTAATCGAAGCATATCGATAAAAAAAAATAAAAAACCTAATAAGAATATTAAAAAAAAAAATAGAATAAGCTTTATAAAAAAAGCATTAAATTTATAAGCAAATTCTTGCCTAAAATAAAATTGCTTTAAAAAAAAAAAAATTTAAAAAAATTATAAAAAATTATATTTAAGCTTTTATTAATAAAAAATAAATTAGTTAAATTATTTACATTAACGAAAAATCCAGCTTTAGTTTTTGTTTTTTTTTTTTAATTTTTTTAATATCGAAAGCATTAATAATTTTTTTAAATAATAATTTTGAAATATGCGGCAAACGCTTAATATAAGCTATATAATAATTATATTTTGGATTTTAAAGCAATTATTTATATTTGCAATAATTAATTAAAATTTTTAAATTTATATTATATTAATAAGATTTTATTTGTTAATAATAAAAAAATTAAAATGCAAAGCATTAATACTATTTAGATTTATACGAATTGTTTAATTTAATCTAATAGGACGAGAATTATTAAGCTTACTAATATGGCTTATATGCCTTTCTTTTTAATTAACGTTATATTTTTTAAATATATAATTAATAAAAATGTTTATTGAAATATTGAATTTTTAATAATAAAATAAAGGGGAATTATATTTTGCAGAACCCCTATCTATTATATTTAATGAATATTAGAATATAATTCATTGCGTAAGAATGTAAGGTGAAAACGTCACCGATACCTCCACTAGACCTTAACGAATCTAGAAGCATACGGACGTCCGGAAGAAGCTATTAAGCTATAAGCGGGTTCCGAGATTATTAGCTATATGCGAGGTTTAGCTATAGACGGGATCCGAGGTTATTGGGAATAAGCCGGATCCGAATATGGATATGGATTATGTTCCTAGCTTCTTTTAATATATATAAATAAGGCTGAAGTTTCTTAGAAAAACTTCAGCGTTCAGTTGTTATAAGCTATCAATATATTTATATATAATTCGTTAATGATTCGTACCCAATTCGTTACTTGACCCAAGTTTCCCTTGAGTCATCCTGAAGTACCTTACAAAGAATCAGCATAAATTATTTGCTATTAGCTTGAAATCATCCTTGCCATCAAATAAAAGATTAGCTAATATTTTCCATGCCCGATTCGGTCATTTAAATCCATAAATTATAATTTATTTTTAAAAAGAATTGCGTGGGATTAAAATAATCGGTGCATTAATACCTAATTACGAAACGTGCTTTTTAAAAAATTTACGTTAACAAATCTTACGTCGGCCAAGAAAATAATTAAATATTTCATATAATAATATTTGGTTTAATATTATTTATTAATATTAAAAAATTGGTAATTATATTAAGATTATTTATTATTATAATCTAACTATTTATATATATTATATATATTATATATTTAATATTAATTAAAAAAAAAATATTAAATATTATAATTAAATTTATTAATTTTATTAAGCATTAATATAAACTAAATATTAAGGTTTGGCATATCGATAACGAACAAAATTTTAAGCTAAGCTTTCAATAATTGCTTTAGCGAAATAAATAAATTATTAAAAAATTAGCAGTTTATATTAAAAGCCAAAATAAAAAAGCTAAAAAATTAAATAAAATATTAATTAATTTCGCTATTGCATTACGCTTGCAATTAAATTTTTCGGAACTTTTATAACCTAAGATTTATAAAGCCGCTGGATATTTATTAAACTATTTTTTAATTTAAAGAATAAATTGGAAAATCTTTTTAAAAACCTTAAATAAATATTTTAAAAAAGTTTCAGCTAAGCCTTTAGCCAATTATATTAAGGCATATAAATATAAAGCATATTTTTTTATTTATAATTGCTTTAAATTTAATAAATTAAAAGCTAAAGCTTATATAAAATATTTAATTAAATATAATTTTATTAATATTTTCAAAATATAAATATTATAGCTTAAACGCGTTATTTTAGCAAGAAATATAATTTTTAATAAAACGCGGTTTTATAATAGCAAGAATTATAACTTTAAATTAATGGAAAATATAAAGAAAATTATAAAATTAATTAAAATTTCCCAAATCTTCCCTAAAAATTATAAAATTAAAATATTAAATTTTAATTTATAGGAAATAACTATTAATATTTTAAAAAATATAATAATTATTAGCATTTTTAAAAAAATAAATAAAGCTAAAAAAATATATTAATCAATTAAAAAATTAATAAATATATTTATAAAACAAAAGGCGATTTAGCTTTTTATATTTATAATTATTCCTAAGCGGGATTCGATTAATGGAAATAATTTCCTAAACGAATTAATTAATTAAAAATTTTAATTAAAGCTATTTTTATTAAATAATATAAATAATAAAATATTTTAAAGCCAAACAAATTATTTTAATAGCAATATTATTAAAAATTATATATTGCCTAAAAGATTACGTGGTCAAAAAAAAAATTAATTAAGTAAGCTTAGAAATTATTTAAACAAAAGCAATATTTTATTTTTTAATTTTAAAATTAATTTTTTTTTAAAAAACCAAAATTATATTAAAAAGATTTTTTATAATTTTCCAAAAAATAAAAAAAGCTTTTCAAGCATTTTTATAGCAAAGGTTTTATGGCAGCGGCTTGTAAAAAATATAATATATTAATTAAAAAAAATATTTTTTATATTATTAATTAATTTATAATATAATTTATAAAATTCCTGCTTATTATATAGATTTTTATTTATAAATTTAATATTAATAACTTTTTTTTTAAAATATAAAGCAAAATTAGTAATAAAAAGAAATATGCAAACTAAAAAAAATAAAATTTATGCCGTTATATTGGCTGCAAAAATTTTTAAATTTCTTATAGCTATTATAATTTATTTTGATTTTAATATATATTAATTTAATGCTGTCAACGCGTTTAAAAATGTTTTAATAAATAAGTTAATTTATATTTATTTTTTAGAAAGCATAATATATTTAAAGCAATCGTTAAATATTTTATTAAAGCTTAAGCGAACTTTATATAAATTGCAAAAATTATTTTTGCTTTAGCTTAATTATATTAATAAAATATTAAAAAAGCTTAAATTAAATTTTGTATTAAATATATTCTATTTATTTATAAGCATAAATCTAATTATGTTTTTTTATATAAATAATATTGCGATATTAATAAAGATTATTAATAAATTAATATATAAAATTTTTAAAATTAAATTTATAGCAAAATTTAAATTAAAAGAATTAAAAAATTTATAATAATTTCTTAAAATTAGAATTTTTAGAAACAAAATTTAAAAAAAAAATATAATTATATTAAAATGCATATATTGCTAAAAAAGCGCTAGAATTTCATATTAAATATTGAAAAATACTTTTTACCCCGATAGCAATAAAAAAATTTAAAGCATTTGTAAGCAAAGCAATTATTAAATAAATTAAAAATTATTAAAGACGTGTAGGATTAGCTATATATGCATTAATTATAATTAGGGAAAATATTTTAAAAATAATTAATATTTTTTTTAAATATAATTAAAATCCTGAACCAGCTTATCGAAATGCAATCGATCGATTATAAGCGTATTTTAATAAAATCAAGCATTATTTATTCCTATTAAAAAAATTAAAATTAAATTTAAAAATAGCTTTTTTTATTAGATTAAATAATGCTTTTTTTGCAAATAATAAAAATATTAGGCATAGCTTCTAAAAAAGTATATATTAATTATTAAATAATTTTATAAATTAAAATAATTAAGTTTAAAAAATTATAACTATTTTATTTATAAAGGCTAAGCTATTGGCATTTTTATTAATTGCTATATAAATCATATAATAGTTGCGAATATTTAGCTTATTAAAGCTAATATTCCCGGAATAAGCTATATTATAAATAAATAATTTTTAAATCGTAAGGCTATTAATTACAAATGCTTAAAAGCTATTTATAAAGCTACGTCATATAAATATTTATTAATATTAGCTTTAACAAAAAATTAAAAATAAATTAATAAAAATTTAATAAATATTAATTAATAAAATGCCAGCAAATAAATTTATTAAGATTTTAAGATTATAATTCCATAAAAAATTTATTTATTAATTGGATTTATAAAATCTAAAAACAATAATTAAATTATAATAAAATTGCATAATACTAATAAAGCCCTAGCTTTACTTTTATATTAATAGAAAAGTACGCTNAAAAAAATATATTATATACAAAATTATTGCATATTTAATTAAATTTATAATTTATTAATTTAAAAATATTAATTTATAAATTATTTATTTTTATTAATTAATATTTTAGAAAATATTTAAATTAACTAATAATTTCCTAATAAAATTAAATATCCTGGCGAGATCGCAATAATTATAATATAAGAATTATAAAAATTTTTTTTTTAAATATATTATATAGGCGACCTTTTATGGTTTTTAGAAATAGGACGATATTTTGGTTACTTTCTACTCCTAATATCAAGCATTTATATCTCGTTTTTTACCCTATCCTTTTACGTGACAAAAATGAGACGAGCGGCCTTCCTATCTCAGACCGACAATCCTTACATCAAATCTCTACTGGTTCTGAAACCAGCTCCGGAAATAGTGGGGCCGAACCCTACACAGAAATCCAAGAAGCGCAAAAAGGGGGAGCAAGATAGCAGTCCGGAGCCGGGTGATCAATGTGCAGTTAATGCAATAATGGGTCTTGGGTTTTTCCTTTACTTCTAGAAAGCTAACTGCGTGTGCACACAGCGAAAAAGAGCTCAAGTACGATCAGCGCAACAGGCTTATCGAAATCACGAGAAAGCTACAATAGCGTCCCTTAGAGAAGATGTCGACGTTCTTAAAACTCGATTGCTTGGAATGGGGGGTATTTTGGATGAAATGATCGAAATGGCGTTGTCGTTGCCCAATCTTCTAGATAAAACGAAAGATGTGACGAAGATCCTACATATTAAGGTGGAGCAGTACCGGCTCCATGTTGATATGCAAGCTTCAACCAGAGAAACACCAAAGAAGGTCAACCTTTCTCAGAAGAATGATACCTGTGATATTATTTCTCATCTTCTCACTGCAACGTCCGAGGCTCTAAGTGCTGAAAGTCTTTCGAGCAGCTGCTTGGATAACCATAATAATGATACTGAGTTTTGGCTTTCAAAAGCTCAGCCATCCAGACTCTTTGATATCTATCCAAGTATACCAACTCCGCAATCGAGGTTTGGGCAACCCATCGGACACGTGGGAGATTCCATCAAGTTCTCACTTGAGTTCTCTCTCCAACTCAAACACGAAGCTTTAAGGGCAGCCTACAACCTGGTCAAGAAGTCTGAAACACCATATTACATTCTCTGCCAAAAGTTCCGATACTGCATATTCTCAAGTACAAGAGACGAGGTAAGCCACTTGGAATTCTTGATTCATGAATCTGCCAAGAGGGTCCCTGACACCAAATTGACGTCCACGGTTGTCGGTACCAATACTTCCTATAGGACGTTCCCCTTTTCTTAACGTCGTGCGACTGCGGAGATGATTAAGCTAGAGAATGGCGAATCCTATATATATCCTGAGGAAATTGGCAACTATCTGACTGGGTTTGGCTTGGAAATCAATTCAAGATCTCCAATTGTAGAGTTCTCGATGAGTCCTGAGACTTCTATTGGCTCTAAACCAACTGTTTTTGAGGAGCTCCGCCAAAAAGAAAAGACAAAGATTAGTGTCAGCAAACTATTTAGTGGTGAGAACAACGCCTCTTTCTTTACCAGTGTTTCGATGGGCAGGCTAACTCATAGCATAGAGTTATTTGCCCGTATGGTGTGTTTGGTAGTGGGACCTGGAATTCTGGCTTCTCAGATTGATGAAGCTATTCAGTCAACTTTGATCGCGGCAGTCTAAAGCCTTAAAGGTCGATGCTCTGCGATGCATGAAGTTGGAGAATAATATGAAAGAAAGAGGAAACTCAATGATACCACATTTGAAGTCAACAAAGGTTTGATCCTTCTTATCTAATCACCTAATTGTATTACTATTAGTTCCATCAAATGAGATTTAGACTTGTGGAGCAAAATCTTCACTCCAATCGACGAGAGATGCCCCACTCCAGAAACAGTTTCCCTTCCCGGTGAAGATCACAGTAACGCGATGTACCATATATTTGAGACATTCGGCACCAATCCAGAAACCGCGCCATCATAAGCATAAGCATATCGTGGAAGAGGTTGGGTTCGATAGCTGAATAGTCTTGCAGCTGGCTTGGTCGATGATGGATTGGATAGCACTAAACTTTCGAACAATTAGGCACAACATTCCTAGTAGATGATAATGACTAGATTACAGGCTAGAGAAAGGTATCTAATTAGCTAGTCAGGAGTACGGCGGAACTATGTAGTAGATGAAAGTGATTCCTCAGTGATAGAGAGGTTGAGGATTTGGAGAGTACAAACTCGGGTGTATCGATGGAGTTTGGGGGAGACTTGAAGGAAATAAGAAGTTGTAGCTTGCCCATTCTACGAGTGTTTGGATAGCACTATAGATGGGCTGTTGATAGCAGTGGCATAGTCAATAGTAATGCTGAGGGGGATGAATCGAATTTCAAGATTGACATTGAATGACTTCCATATGTTTGCGAAACATCGCCCACTTGAGCTTGATCGATGTTGGTCCTCTCAAGGACTGTCAACCATGTAATACTCGGTCAACAAATTGCCTTAAACTAGGAGTACTTTCCAGTAGTTAATTTGTGCTTAGAAAATCATAAAACCTGCAATGGGGGACGGGGATAGATGGAAAGGGGAAGCTTAGGCCGATTGCCTGAGGCATCAACTATGAACACCTTCCGAATATCAAAATGAACGCAAATGAAACCCGCGAGCATCTGAGGATCAATCCAACTCCCCATAGCCAGAGCAGCTTCAATGCGTCCGCGGCTTCCAATCCGTAGAATATTCTTCCTGCGACCCTTCAGACCACCCAATGCCCCTCGGCCATTCACCCAAAACACCCTGACAACTCGACCACCTCGTCCCCAACTACCCTTCCTCTCTCCCCCCAACCGCCGCCAGATCGCACGATTCCTCACCACCGAGCGAAAACAGTGGATCAAAGAAGAAGTCTGGCAGGCCACCAAATACACCGGTGCTATATGGGCTACTATTGCCTTATGCCTCGTCACGTCTTTTGGCGTGCAGGAAGAATGGATGGAGCGGAAATTCCCGACTCCGCCTGAGTGGTCTTGGTTTACAAGAAAGGAACATAGGAGTAGTCGATTTCACGAGTGGGATGGCAATGATGGCGAGGCGCTGATCGATTGGGCGATGGCGGGAGATGGATATAGAAAGGTTTTGAAAAGACTTGAGAATCCGAGTATTGATGGCGCAGATTTGGAAGACCAGGACGATGGAGGGATATTGGTTGAAGGTGTTGGGAGGACAGGTTTTGACCTTTCGAAGAAATCGGAGGAATGGAGACGTGGTTATTATGAGGCTCTAATGGGGGCTGCAAGAGCTGCAGAACATTTGGATGGATGGGTTAGAGACAGGACGAGAAATCTTGCATTCCCAGCTAACGTCATGATCGGACCCTCGAACCCGGATCCTCGACCAATAAAGCCAGGATCGGAACCACCTCCAAGGGAAGAAGATTGCGAAAAGGCATTTGAGCCACCACAAACATATTACATGCGAGTTCTCACTACTCAAGGTTTTACAGAAAAGCAGAGAATGGATGCTGCACTAGGTTATGCTGTGTGGTTGGACTATAAACAGGCACCGAGCTCGGCGTTGGAAATGTATAAGTGGGCTATGGATATTGCTACCTCATCATCCGGGAAGGCGATTGTGGATTCAGCATCTGGAGTCCTCAAGACTGAGGCTGGAAATCCATCTTCGAATATTCTAACTGCGAGTACGGCTCTTGCCATCCACCATGCCGCCAATGGCCATATTTCAACAGCCCTCCCTATATTTATATCCATTCTTCGTGCGAGAAGATCTCTATCCGAAAGCTCCGTCACTATGCTCTCAACACTGACTCCCGGAGACGAAGGCGAAGACAGCCTCTGGAAAGTAGCCATGTCAATGGTGAGATCTCTCCTAGTTGCACCTAAATACCCTCCCCCGCCAGACGATGGTACGACACCACCACTTCGAACTTCGAAAGAACGGTGTGAAGAAGCGGGAATCATGACCTATATTGGGGAAATACTATTTACGTCGACGAATAAGGACGATGGTTTAGCGTGGACTCGAGAAGCAGTTGATATTGCGGAGGAGGAATTCAGAGGGAGAAAGGCGGATAAGGAAGCGAAGAAGATTTGTAAGAAGTGTTTGGAGGTGGGACTGGGGAATTGGGCGACAATGGTTGAGCAGCTTGCGAGTGCTGAGAGGGAGAACAAAGGGAAAAAACTAGGTGGATGGTTGGGTTTTGGTGGTCAAGAATCGAAGGATGTAGTGGGTCGGTGGGAGAGTGAGGAGAAAGTTGTCAAGGAGAGGATGAGACGGGTTAATGAGGAAAAGATGGCCGGTCCAAAAAAGGGATTTAGTGCCATGATCTTTGGGTAAATGTCACGAATAATAATGCTCTGGATTGGCCGATGTTGTACCTTCATACCATTTAACTTCTTGGTCTAAGCAAATATCCTCTCTAGCGTTACTTCGCCGTAAATCTAATTTACCAAGCGCTGATATCAATCCATCACCAGGGTCCGTTGGTGAGAACGTCCACTATGAGCTTAAGCATCGCCCCAGACTTGCGCGGCGGCCTCGTCTCGATCTTCTGTCTCTCCTCCCTCTTCCTCACTCTCGCCACCCATATCAATTCGTTGATAGACCGGATTCTCATAGTCCTTGTCAGCAGCAACCTGCTGGAACCACTCAAGTATGATTTTATACCCTTTAGGGAGCATCAATTCACTGAGACCGGATTCTCCCAGGGCGAAAGTGGGACATCCATGTGCCGGCTCACGTTTCAAGCCTTCAGGTCCGTACAAGTAAGTGCCGAGGGGCTCGGGAGATGGAACATAAGCTCTTGCACGCTATGAACTCGTTAGCATTAGTTGCGAAATACTCAGTGACATACGTTGGAAAGCCACTCCGCGAATTCTTTATTGTCACGTTCAGGTTTTGTAGGGTCCTTGAAATCTGTAATGTGATAATACGTAGCCACCTCAGCGAAAGCAGAAACACGATTTCGCCACTTCTTCCAATTATCCTTCTTCTCCAGGAATGAAGCTACGACAATAGCACTCCGTGAAACCGCAATGACGTCGAGATTTGCATCGGTATCGACCAGTTCTTCGACGACGTGGTTGAAGATGTAATTGCAGTGTTCCTCGTCATTTCGATTGCCCGGAATGGTGTTCTTGATGGGATCAATGCGGTACCGTGGTTCGACCGCACTCTTTTGTGGGAGGGAAAACCAGGAAGTTTGGGTGACTGCTTTCTTGCCCTTGCGCCACCATAACAACTGACCCATATTTGCGAGGATGATACCAGGTGCTTCGGCATTGTCTGGGGAGGTGCGAAGAGATTGGATGTGCTTGACGAAGTTGATCACGGATCCCTCGTTGATCCCGCCTTTGCCACCGATGATGCGATGAGCGAGAACGCCGAGGTCTTGAGTTTGTTCGTAGAATAGAATAATGACACGTTTCTTGGCCTTGAGATTCGAGGAGACATAGATGGGGACGTTGGGTTCGTTCTCTCTGACGCCTAGAGGGAGGAGGATCTTGACAAGACCTAGTTGCTCGAGACGCTCGATGATGATGTTGCGAATTGCTTCTATTTACACTTAGCTTCGTACGTCTGGAAGAGGCGGAGGGTGCGCTCTTACCATTCATGGACTCACGCTGGCGATCATTGTATCGAGTGTTCCTGGTAATGAAGTATTTGAAGTAGGCCTTCTCGTTTTCAATGTTGCGAATTTCGTCATTCTCAGCAATGAAGTAACTATCCAGGTGAGTAGACGGCCTTCAAAGTATGGAGGGCAAATCTTACCCTAGACCTTTGAGGTCGGTGGGGTAGACTGGGTCGGGTGGAAGACCACGCTCGAGACGAAGAAACATGGTTTGTAGTTGGAGGTTGATTCTGTGGTCGAGGGCGAAGCGGCAGAGTAGAACAGAGAGTGCTGTTGTTAATTGTCAAGTGAGAAGATCCAAGGCGAAGAAGTTGTCGAGGGAAAGGGAGAGGAAGGGAAGGAGAACTAAATACTACCCGCTTGGACAAGGTGAATGTAGAATTGCAGAATAAAGTGGTAACAGAGGGTGAGCTTCACTTGGGACCGCTATCTTGATGATTTGGACCATCTAGGAGCGAGATGGGAAAAGAATATCAGATTGAGATGGCTGAAGAGTGCGCAGGCATTTATACATGGTGCGTCGTTTGCTAGACTCGGAATACTGCCGCTTCAAACATTCAACCTTCCATATAAGAAAAAGACTTACCATCTATATTGTCCACAAATTGCCAACTTTTGCCTTAATTCAAAAGAATTGACAGCAACCATATGCTTTCCCTCTTTCAATGTCGATTCGGATGTGTACCCTCGGCGCCGGGTATCTGGGCTATATTTATATTTATACCATCATATCAATCTTGCGCCGCATCTGCACAAATGTACATGTCGTCCAATGGAAGCCACCATGCAGCCATTGGTGAGCAGTGAATATATTTACATCCTATACCATGGGGATTGTCCATTGTCCATTGATCATTGGCGCTATCTCATGGTTGACCCCCTTCCTTCTCCCCATCTTGCCTCGACGTCTCTATTCCCCATCTACCAGCTAGCCTTTTTAACTCCCGGAAGATTTCCAGCCAGCGCGTTCACCCTGAAATTATACTGCCAAAAGATATGCGAGTCAGCTCGTTATCCATCCATCCTTGATCCCACCATGTACTCCTCAGAGCCCAAACTTACCCTCGTCATCTTAAAATCTCTCAATACGCCCCTGCCTTTCCCACCTTCTATACATCGATTCCGGATCTGCGTCGGTCGAGTGTAGCAGTGCATCTGGGTTAACTGTAGTTGGGCTTGGGCGCGGGTCCGGGCGGGCAGGGTGAGGTTGCGGATGATGTATCGGAGGGCTTGTCTGTGACAATCAGAGCATTAGCGTGATGGATTCGAGGATCAATTGTGGTATGATATGAGGGGGATGGTCGTGGCGTTGCTGGTGACCTGGCATACCTTTCCGTCTCGTATTCAGCGAAGACCTTTCTTTTGGTGTGATCGCGGATGACTTTAATGTTAATAAAGCTGCCGATGTCGAGCTTCTTAGCTCGAAACATTGACATTCTTGCGATTAGATGGGTGCCGTGGAAGCTGTGGAAGTGTTTGGATTATGTCGATTTGATGTTGATGTCGCGGGAAGATCATCAAAATTGAAGCAGCCTTGGTGCCTGGTGCCTGGTATTTGAGGTGTCAATATATCCTTATTCTTCTTTATATAGTATTATGTATAATATATCCTCACCCGATCCTTCTAATTTATATCCCACCTTCTTGCCCTGCATCCCATTGATTTATGCGCTTCAAGATTACTTCTAGAATTAACTGACGACACCCAAACCCCCAAACTTCTCTTGCTCATAAATAGTATCTTGTTCTATCTGTTGTCGAGCTTTAACATTCCCTTGCTCCTCTTGTACTTTCTCCTGAAAGCTCGTTATCTCAGCTTCCCCTGGCTTCGGGGTTTCCTATATCTTCTTCTTCGCCACGGCACTGTTCTCTTCGAATTTGTGAGCTTACGACCTGTGAGATGGTAGGGGATCAATTGCAGTACTTGGGGGTAGGCAACGGAGATTGCTGGTCGACACATTGCTGATGCACCCATGGCTCGGAGAGTTCTCAGTGAAGGATGATGGCTACTTGGCGAGCTTGTAACATCCGGATTCCAGTTGCTGGTCAACCCAAGTGATACTGGGTAGTCGTTGACGGAAAGGGTTTACGCTTTTGCACGTGACAGGGTTCCAGATATGAACGCAGGTGACTTGCCCAACACTGGATTGCAATTTGTGGTCTTGGAAAGGCGAGTCTTCTCTTCTGTCTTCCTATGGCTATTCCTGTTATGAGGGGTCGGCAAAGACTGTCCATGTCCCAAGAGCCGGTCCTTTGAGCCAGGATGATAAATAACTCGGCGCACCAGACGGGGAGATTCACGGTAGATCTAAGCAGAGCTTTATTGCAACGTATTCCGTGGCTATTTGCAGCCGTGGAAGCTCCATGAATCGCCGATAAACGTGCCTCCAATCCTCCAATCCTCGATACTCCGTGAACTCGTCCCATCTCAACTCAGCTCCAGGTGGTCCATGCATACGTGGTGGAACCTCAGGTGTGGAATTTATATTTTATCCAGACAGCGGCCCAACAGAGATCCTCTTGGATCAACCTCGCATCTCGTCGGGCTTCTTCTGTTCTATAAACCTTCCTCAGTCTGGACTACAACGCTCCACCGAACCAGATCCTCCAGCTGGCCTCCACCATGGAAGCCTTGGCGAAAAGGAACAACATCGTCCAAGCTGTCCATCAATCGCCACCAGTCGACACGTCCGCACCCTACGATGCTACCTGGGTAGCCGGGAAGACCATCCTCATAACAGGCGGTGCCTCTGGGTTCGGGGAAGGCTTCTTCAGGAAATGGGCTGAGAATGGAGCCAACGTGATCATCGGAGATATAAATGATGCCCGAGGGCAAGCCTTGGTCGACGAAGTGCGAGAAGCAACGGGGAGTCAGCATCATCATTATATCCACTGCGACGTAACCAACTGGCAATCCCAGGTTGATTTCTTCCACGAAGCCATCAAGCTCAGTCCGACGGGCGGCATCGATACCGTGGTTGCCAATGCAGGCATCGCAGATCACGCGACCGCGTTTGAAGCGCCGAAGAACTTGGATGCTGATACGCCCCGAAAACCCAACTTGAAGTGCTTTGAAGTCAATCTCCTCGGCGTGATGTATACGGCTCATCTGGCCATCTACTATCTACAGCGAAACCCCCACTCCGAGGCCGCCAGTGCGGATTCCGCTCCCAGCGCGCATAAGCCTGATCGGCACCTCCTTCTCATCGGATCCATAGCTTCGGTCTGTCCTCTCCCGGCACAGGTGTTGTACGGGACGGCGAAGCACGGTGTCATGGGCTTGTTCCGGACGCTCCGGGCGACGGAGTTCATCAACGGCATCAGAGTCAATATGCTCTGTCCTTATTTCATCGCCACGCCTTTGATCCCGGCTCCGGCACGGATGCTCCTCGCGGGAGGGGCCATGGGAGTGCCTGAAGATGTGGTTGATGCTGGCACGAGACTGGTAGCTGATACGAGGATCATGGGGAGAGCTTTGGTTATTGGTCCTAAGGTTAGGATGAATGATGAGTGGGAGATTGTCCCACAGATGGCGAAGGATGGGAAAGAACTTGCCGTGTGGGAGGTCTATGGTCACGATTTTGAAGAGACTGAGGTGTGGACGTCGAGGATAGTAAGGATCTTGAACCAAGTTGAGGCAGCGAGGGGGTGGATTGGGTGGGCAAGGGACATGGTTGGTGCTTTAGTGTATCCCTTTGCAGCTCGGAGAAGATAGGGCCGGTTGGGATGTTTCCTCTACGGTCTCAATAAACACGGTCAGGCAGAGAAGTCTCCGGCATGGAGCAGCAAGGTCTATCTATGTACGCTCTAGATCCATATGCCACACAGAAAGCAAGAACCTTTTTCGGTCACCCATCACGGACTCACCCTCTCAATCTCCCATTCTCCTCCCTCGCCCTTCGTATAAACAAAACGATCATGCAACCTGCTCTCCCTCCCCTGCCAGAACTCGACCATATCTGGGACGAGCCTCAAGCCACCCCAAAATTCCGGGATCGGGATCTTTTCCTGCCCCTCAAACCTCTTCTCTACTTCCCTCACTCGATCTTCCAGTTCTTCTCTCCCCCTCAAGACCTTGCTTTGCTGACTAGCCCACGCCCCAATCCTGCTCCCCCTGACCCTCAAATCGTAATAGCCCTGGCTCTCCTCCGACGTCAACCTCTCTACTCTCCCCTCCACCCTGACCTGCCTCTCCAACTCGCTCCACCAAAAGGTCAAACTCGCATATGGATTGCTCGCAATATCTGCCGCTTTCTTCGAGGTGCCGAAGTTAGAGTAGACGACGAACCCGCGCGTGTCAAGCTCTTTCAGATAGACCATCCGCGAAGACACGCGCCCGCTGGGGAGAGCGCAGGTGGCGAGACACACCGTCTCGGGATGGTATACGGAGTGAGATTGCGCGTGGGTGAACCAGGCATTGAACTGGGTCAATGGGTTGGGATCGAGCTGCGACCGAGAGAGGGAGCCTTTGGTATACTGATCGGCTTGGGAATGCGCTTTGTCGTTGGCTGGGGCAACTGTGGGGGGTTAGGGGGGGCATTTCGCATGGAAGGATCGGACCTGGGGAGGACGTACAGATCAGTTTGGCTTGGGGTGGATGCAAAGCCATCGTGGTGGTCGGTCGACGTCGTGGCCTTGGTGGGATGGAAATGCGCATTTATTGGGTGCTTTGTTCGGTCATGGTTTCTTCTGGCGTAGAGAGTTGTCTGGTGAGGGAAGACATGGCATGACCGTGGTTTGTTTTGGCGGGGCGCGCAATGATTCCGCCTTCCCCACCAACCCCCTTTTGTTCTCGCTCTGCACCCAAAATCAAACTTCCACCAGCTTCAACCTCCATCCATCCTCCACCCTCCACCGTTCACCATTCGTACCTTCCTCCCCCTTTCCCTCCAATCGATAGTTATATCGCCAACTCCACGCTTCAACCATGCATCATCAGACCTTTGCTCTCCCCCTCCCCGCCCAGCACATTGGGTATCGGAATACCACTCAGCCTCCCCCATAATGCCCATAATGTGGCATCGATCAAACCTACATGGCCCATTCACATCCCTGAATGCTCGACATAAGTGGGCACATCGAGTCTCTCCGCGTTATCGATTTCTAAGTCTGAGGTTCACACCGTTGAGGATTGGCCTTCTCCTACTCGTCCTTGGGGCTGTCACAATCGTCCAGAATGGCATCCCAGTACCGCCTGGGAGGATAGTAAGCTTTCAATGTCCGACTGGCTCTGCAATGCGTCCTAATCACTGCAGAGCATCTACAATGCCACCGTAATCCCTCACGCTGCCTTCCAGCCACCCGAACCCGGCCCATATCGAGCTCCAGACATGATCGATACCTTCGCATCATACAAATTCCGAAATACCTGCAACGTCTCTTCCCTCGATCTCCACGCGCCATTCAGTCCATTGTGTGCCGATCGACCCTCACTGTTGACTGCAATGTCATCGGGAGGCCGAATTGGACACGACGCCCCTTACATGCCGCGAGGTTGTGATATGCGCTGGTTTACATCGGAGGAGGTCTGTGAAATCATAGGAAGATTTGATCGGATTATAGTTATCGGAGATTCGATGCTTCGACATGTCACAGGGAGCATCAATATACTTGTTCGGAAAGATCTGGGATACGGGGCTGTCACGGATTGGAATTTCTCCATGGAGGAGAGGTAATTCTCTTTTCTCTCTTATCTCGCAGTTGTTGATCTTGATAGGAGGCAATGTTTCTGCAATGAACAGTTTGATGTGAAGGCTTGCTCAGTACAAGGAATTTACAAGACGGCTGATGTCGTCGCCCACGATTCTGGAAGCATTTCGTGTTCCAATCCCATCAATGTTTTAAGTATGCCTCAAACATTTTCGGACGATTCCTATCACTTACACTCTATAGTGGAAGAGATTGTGAAATTTCCAATTCCCAAAGACGAAATAGACCGATTGAAGGTTAGTGTTAGTGTAGGGCATGCAACTTCCAAGCCCATAGCAATACTATTCGGTCACGGTCTTTGGAGTAATCTCGAATTGCAGAAGGCAGTGGATTGGCTAGATACTATAGTGGATACCATTAAAAGTGTGGTAGATTCCCAGTGGGTTGGACTTTTCGTCACCCCGAATGCTGCTGGAAAGGAGAAGCCAGATGATTGGATTGTTAGCCAGGGAAATAAAGCGTTGATGCTTTATGAGGAGGCTATGGGAATCGAGGTTGCGAAAAGAGGAATCGAACACTTGGGGACCTGGAATATGAGTATCCAGAGCAATAAGTATGATGGCGTTCACCTGGACATGCGAGGGAACCTTGTGAAGGCAATGATGGTAATCAATTGGCTGAATATGTTATAGCGGACATTAATCGAACCAGCTCATCTGTTCCATTAACTCTATTTTTAACCCTATTTTTAACTATGATGCTAGATTAAGGCGCAATTTCAACTCGTGCCAAGTCTCTGGTCGGGCTCTTGCATATTGATCGACGTGATATGCAATAGACTCTTGTTCTCCTCGGGATCGAGGCCACCTTTCCCTCTTCAGTTCAGGCGTACAATATTGTCCCTGGTAAATGGACCCAACCCGCGTTGCTGAAACTAACGGCACTGGTCGCATAGTTGGACGACCATGGGGACTGGCCCCAAGGCAAGCCGTATCCATGGCGAACAGGGATTTTCGCACGAGAAAGTATGACACTTGGAGGAACAGACTCCAAGTCGCTATGGGTATGTGGTTGAGGTCATGTGGACCGGAAGGAAGTGGTCATGTGACACAACACTAGTGCCCTTTAGGCTTAGATGAGGGCGGACCGCCTTGACGAGCGCCGTTTTCCTCCTACAAATAGCCGCCTTTTGACTTGGAAACCCATACAATCTGTTGGAGCCATCTAGTTCTCGGGACATCAGCTGGCCTATCTTTGTGTTTCTTTCATTGTGTTTGGACTTGTCCTTCCACCCACTCTGGAGATACAATGCCAATTAAAGCCCGTCCTGTCAACGAATCAATACAGGAGATCAACGATAATTCCTGGGTCATTGGGGATAGAATCCTTCTCTCTCGACAACGCTCGCCGCTGTCCGGCTTCACATGGAGTGATGGCAGAGGTTCATTTTACGTCATTTCCGAGGCCCCATACCCGCTACCGCTATCTCGACCGTTGTCAGCTACGGCCCCTATCGAGAAGGTTTATGATGCTGGGGGGATATCAGCAGTTTGGAGCATCGGCGACGCTTTCTGCAAAGTCAAAATCGTAGATCCGGACTCAACACGAGAACATGTTACGTTAAATTATCTTTATAGCAAACGCCCTTTAAGCTTTGCCACTCCAGACGTTTATTATTATACAGAATACGATGATCGATACTATATCGTCCTAAGTGGATTGACTGGCCATACTCTTACCAAGGCGTGGCCTAACATGGACGAGGAAATAAAGCAATATTATGTTTCCCGAGTTGCAAATATATGTAAGGAGCTGGCGGTATGGCAGGCCGATTATATTAGTGGCGTTGATGGCCGTCACTTGTCAGAAACATATCTTACTCGGCTCGGGCAGCCCGAAGATTGCAGCCCTCAAAATCTTCTTACTAATTGTAAAGATCTTGGGATGGATTGCTCTATATTCGTGCTCTATCACTGCGACTTGGGGCCCGGGAACATAATTGTGAACCTTGCAGATAGGTCGATAGGCATTATTGATTGGGAAACGGCTGGATTTGTTCCTAGGGAATGGATTAGGACCAAGTTCCGTGTTTCAAGTGGAATGGACCTGCCAAGTAATGACCAAAAATCAAGAGTAGATTGGAGAAGGCGCGTTCAGAGGCGATTAGAGGAGGAAGGATTTCCCGATATCGCAGACCGTTGGATGGTATGGTGGAGAAATAAGGGTTGATTTCTATTTATTGCTAAATAGTACTACCAGATAGGTTCAATCCAGCCCGGCAATAACCCCACCTCCGACCCGCTATGTTTGTCTCCAAACTCTGTACTCTTTTGTCCGACCACTGTATTCACTGGACCCTCGCATGCCATCTTGTCGCAGGACTAGAAGCTGTACTATGTTAGAAATCTTCCCGGTAGATATTGTTGAGAGGTAAATCTACACACACAGCTCCAGTCTCATTACACGACTACGGGAAGCTCTTTGCCGCATGTGGTGCCGTCGGTCTTCGTTCCTGCGCAGGTCGTAGCTTTTGTTATATTGTTATATCCGCACTCGGGACAGTTGACGCTGTCCACAGGCTTATTCGGAAGGGAGGCTGCCATTTCTGACTCGAGGTTGACTATGTGGAGAGTGAGTATCTAGGGTCTTTTGGGGGGGGGGGGGGGTGTGGGATGGTCTATACCTATCAAACGTTGCTTTTGGTGCAAAAACGTGGATTCAAGCTGTAAGTGTGTGGATGCGAGGAACAGGCAAGATGCAGGTGATTATCCAGCACCTTATCTGCTGCAAAAGAGTAGCGAATTCACATGTGACCGCAGTTTGAAGGCGCGTAATATGCAAGCTCTGCTACCTTCTTTCGGCTTTATTCCTAGAACTTTTATGGCGATCAGCCAACGTTTTGGGCTTGATAGCCAATGGAGTCCATGAAACGCCGGTAAGAAGGTCTGCCACTGCACGATGCCTAGTCGGTGGAGTAGAGATGCTTCTGCGTCCGGTTAGGCGATGTCTCTTGAAGTACTGATAACGGCTTCAAAATCTCTGAGCGCTCAAAATCCACGAGCACCACATTTCTGATCTCGGGATTTCATGGTATGTTTGGTGGTCGTATGTTACGATGCTCTACTCTAAAACCCAATATTTTTCTAACTGCCGCGCTCGTTTCCGCCCCATAATATGAGCAGTATCGATACTGAACTATTCTGACCCCAAAATTTAAAAATAAAATAAAATAAAATAAGAACAAACGAGGAAAATGTTTCCGAGCTATATTAATATAAATTTTTTTCGATTGTATTTAAATATTGCCTTTGTGCTTCAACTTCGCTATGAACGCCGTTATAATCCCCTTTGCAACAAAAATATATTTATATTATTCTAAACTTAATCTAAACAAAGCATTACAGGCGCCTTGCTTTCCGAGTGGTGCGCATCCATTGTTCGGATCTTAAGTACAGAGTATTAATAAGGTCTTCGGAGAAGGAGATCCACCCATCGCCCCTTTACAATTAAATTGCCATCGATCTCTTGCCTTATCTCATTCAACAACTTCACCCTCAACACGGCACTCGCAAACCTGTAATCTCCCTACTCCAAGACAAATCTCTTGTCCTTCTACCAGACCAAAACTTAAACTGTTTGACATTTTCAATATTTATTTTATAATTACTTACCAAATGCAATAACTATTTTTTGAATGATAATTGTAATGATATATTAATTATTTTACCAACATATAAAAATATATATGCTTTAAAATTCCAAAAATCATTTTCCTCATGAAAATCATTACAAAAACTTTATTATTTTTTTATATTATCTGCAAAGAATTCCAACGAAAACCCGATTTTAACCATTATTTTTTTTCCCCCATTAGTGCGTCTAACATCCTTTTTCCGCCGCTTTTGATACTTGCTAATGATTCGTTCTGCCTCTATATAATACCCTTTTTGGTGACATGATGTGCATACATGTTTAAGATCATAATGTGGGATTCCTGGTGGAAAACAAAGACCACACGCAGACGAAGGTAATTTGCACCTAACGCCAGATTTCTGGGCCATGGGGCATTCAGGTCCCTTGGATATCTCTTCATGGTGGCATATAAAGGAAAATCTGCAACCGATGCACATGGTCGAGCTGTTGAAATAACAGGTTGGATAAGCTTTGTAAACAAGGAGATAGTAGATATGTGTGAAGAGAGAAAGAGAAAGAAAAATGGAAGATAGATGATAGTAAAGATTGACTAAAAATAAACCAACAGCGCTGGGCTTGCAAGAGCTTTCCACGAGCGATTCGTAGAGAGCTAGGCTCGAGTTCGGCCGCGGACTCGGCAGACACGCCACGAGAATATTTATATGTCGGAGCTATAAAAAAAACCGGCCTTTGCTATATTGTGGTCATGCTCGTGGTCGCGCCTGCTGGCTTTGCTTTGGGCCATAATTAATTAGTTATACAAACGAAAAACTTAATTTATTCAAAAGGTTATGGAACTCGGGCCGTCCTAAGCTTTAGAATTTAGGCACCAAGATGAACAGCGTGTGTTATATATAGCCTTAGACACCAATGGGGCTCAAATCCAATGCATGCGAATTAAATGAACCCACTATACATAGCTCTTTCGGTCTTAGCTTTGCTTTCTCCCTAGAAGCCATTATACATACTAAATATGAAGTCATTTACTATCGTCAAGACGTACCTTACTTTGTATTAAGTCTAGTATAGCATGGGACCAGGCGGACCAACCAGGACCACGAACTATATTAAAGGATTCATATACAGGCTATCAAGTCTGTGAATTGGTATAGTTGCCTATAGAAAGGGCTTAGGCACTAAGCCCATGATAGGGAAAGGGGTTCCCTAATAGACCAACATAATAAGCCAGGAATACTGGCCAAAATCCTGAACCAGGGCCATGAATCCGAGCCCAAGCGTCGTTTTGCGGATATATAAAAGTCTTCAATTGCCAGAGTATTATCCAGAAATTTAATATCTTATTTTATTTATTTATATATTTACACATTTCCATAACATAAAAATATGACTTCCAGACCTTCACCCGCGACTGTATGGCTGCCTTTATCAAGTCACACTGGTATCGAATATGCGCAAAGACATTTAGCCAACAAACTATGTACATTTTATAGATGTTCGATTTGTCAGACTACGTTTTCGTCCCTAAACAATGCTTTGGCTCATCATGCTGCACATCAATAGCAAACATATTTTTTGCTATTCGAAATAACAAAAATATTGTCTGGGTGCGTTCAGGGAAGAGCAAGCAAGTCGGGGGAACATTATATTGTTATATGCAGGGGAAAAAAATGAAATTTGTTTTTGTTAATGTTAACCACTGGAACATCTGTGTGAGCTTAATCATTTGTTTGAAATGGGTTTTATATAGCAAATTCGATGCATTTGCGCACCACACTCTTTTATACTTAAAGGGCTATTATAGAACCTTTTTAGAAAATTAAAATAAACTCCAATTTCTATTTTTATCTTATTCCATAAAAAGTTCAACAGATAATAAATATATATTATATTTTTACATTTTTCTTCTTGCTTTAAAAGCAATTATTGATCTCAACTTCTAACTTTGAAATTCTTCAATAAAAGAATAGAATTCTACTATTAAATTAAAAAAAAAAGATTTCAATTCCCTAGATTTTTATATAAATGCAAATTTATTTAAATTGTAGTCACGAGTTAATTAAATAATAAATTATGGTATTATAAGAGCATAGTTTGTTTATTAATAATTAATAAGATTATGCATAAATAATTAAGAGAAAAAGCCTCCTACCTTGTAATATTATTTTATAAATATATATATTGTGGCTTTTTTACTTTCCTGCTCCTACCTACTGTATATCCTATCCCAGGCAAAGAGCAGAGGCAGAAAATGATTGGAATAGGCAGAAAAATAACGCGATTAATTCCAGGTCCAATGGCTAATTTCGTTTACCCGCGTATATCGCATAAAGAGAAATTAGTATTTGTTCGACATATATGGCCCTTGCATTCTAGGCCACTTGGCATATCACTCTTTACAAAGGTCGCCTTATTGGCAAGCTTTGAACAGCCGAGACCAATGATAGTGTCGTCCTCGACGTCGGTCCAGACCGACATTACAATCTCGGTGGGCTATTTACCACAGTTCGCGACTATCTCCGCGCCTATATCTGCTCCTCCCTAGACCCCTTCAAACGGCAACAGGGCATTAACGAATACATGGCACGATTCTTGCAACGAGTCACGGACTTTGTAAAGGGCGGCATGCACAATATGCCTGCAATCGTCGAGGATATCCTTATGGTAGCTATCCATTCCGATATAGGGCCTCACAATGTCATTTTGTCACCCACTACACCTACCGATATTAAGGCAATCAATCATCGACTGGGAGTTTGTTGCCAGTGCTCCTTATGCCTCGCTCTACCGCGTCATCGAAATGCTTTTTAGGAAATCTACGCCCAACGGGTTTGGTGCTAAGTATGCACACGCCGACGAGCTGCGTGACGCTTTTTGTGTGCAATCCCGGAATGGAGGACGTGGAATAGGAGTGAAGCTACGAGGGTGTTTTGGAATGGTTCCGGTTTGGGCTATTTATGAAGGTAAAGTAAAGACCGGATGGTATGGACGAGGAAGAGAAGGAGAGGTGCTGGAAGGAAAATGTGAGAGTAGTGGAGGGGCTGTTAAGGAAGTATGGATCTCATGGAGCATCTTGAGCCACAGGACAAATTAGTATGTTTGATTGTATTAGATGTTACCACCCTGCAATTTATCTTGGCCCCTGTCGACCTCATCATGATACCACTCCTGAGCGGCTACTTGATCGCCTTCGTCAATTATCCGTCTCTCGTCGACACGCTTGTTGGCTTGTACGTACCCGAGGTCGCCCGAAACGGTCGAGCATCTGCCAGTTCAAGAACGACCAGCCCCTTTTGTTGCGAAGGCAAAAAAACCCATCAATATTGACTCTGACGATGACGAGGCGGATAAGGATAGTTTGATGAACCTGTCGTTATCGAAGATGAGCAGAGTCAAGATGACTTTGATGATAGTGACTAGGGGCTTATGATTTTGGCGCTATTAGGAAGGATATGAAAACTCGCTGTGGGGTAGCTATTGCCTACTCTGAATTTGCAGATGCTCGACTGAACCTCACTGCCCTTGTGAATACAGCCTTCTCTATACTCCTGGGTGATTATATGTTTATCCACTCTCACTGCCCTATAAATTCTCCAGCCGGTCTCACTTTTCAAACTACTAAGGGGGGTCAGGTAAGATCGCATCCGTTGATGTGATTACAACGGCTCACCTTAGCTCAATCAGTCAGATCTCGAGCAGATAATTATGCGGAAGAATTTTAAAACTATAACTCAGTACGTGACATACATCCCTTATCTCTCTAGAAAGGCTAATCCGATCTCATTCTACGATGGGGCCCCGCATTATCAAGCCTCCTTATCGAGTCCCAGTCCAACTCCACCCAATAGTGTACAGCACAACGTTGTCCCTGCTGAGGATATTGGGTGTTGACCAGTGGATGGAAGTTGCCAGGAGTTTGGCCCATCATTTCCACCGTGGCTACTTTTTGAGTTTCGTAGAGTACTGCACCTGGATTGCCCTTAGAATCCGGTCAGGAAGGGCATGATGGATCTCTTCCCCGTCCGACTTCAGAGTGTTGCTAAACTCGTCGTCGTTGCAACTATCGCTATGGCTCCCTAGCTTGTCATGGCTTGGCTCTGGAGATGGATCGTGGTAGCCCAGCCCTAAGTTTTCATTCTTCTTACTGGATAGATGGGTACCGCCAATCTTTCCGGTCATCAGCGCCGCTGCCACGCCTTCTTTCACCTCTTGCTGCGGCTGCCTGCCGCCCTCATTGTCGTTGTCGTAATCCTCTTCCTCTTGCTCTTCCTCCTGCCTCTGTCTGTCCTCCTCATTAAAGATATTGGAATTCAGGGCAGAGCGAACCAGCTAATGTCCGTCTACTGCGCTTCGATCCGATGGATGATGGGGCTGATTGCGAGGACGAGTAGGATGGGACATCGTGGCCTTAGATCTGGCGCGGACCGTATAGTGGTCTGCTGTACCAATGTGGTCGTGCAATGGCTCGCTCGAGGCACGGGAAGAGGAAGAAGTACGAGGGCACATGGGATCGGACGTCAAAGGTTCTTGTTCGGCAAGCCGCAAGCGCTGTGCCGTCTCGGGGAAGTCATCAATATCGTGCTACCCATCGGGATTGGAAGGGGGGCCGGGGCTGTCGAGTCGGTGGCTTCTACGCTCACACTTAAATATGCACAAAACTGTTCTGTAATAACTATCGACAAATCTGTATAGTTTCTAAATCCGAAAAGCAACAGCACAAGGCGGAAGGTATTATATTCTTTATACAAGACGAGGTGCAATACTCTTACCACCGGGGTTGTGCCGGAGAATGGGAATACATTGTCTAATGCCTGTCCTACGAAAGGTATTATTCATGCGAGACTAGGCAATACCGACACAGCACTACGGTTGTATCGAGTGCTACGATAGCTGGTATGCTTAATAGGCATGGTGAGATTCATGCAGATATAAAATCACATTGGGGGAAGGTCTTTACCAAGGTTCTGTCCGCCTGAGGAGCAGAATTTCATGCGAGCAAGGCAGGGCAGAATCATCTCGGTGGCAAAGTTGCTTCGACAGAAGGGTTGATAGTTACTGGTGCGCCTGTTGGCCGTCGTGAGGTTTATGTAGCGTCAAGGCGTGGCCAATGGAGGGGTCACGGTTAGATTCAGCAGGTGAGTTATACAAGCAATATAAGGCAGACTTATCTCGGTTGCAAGCTGCATTGGTAGAGGAGTCTTGGAATTGACGTGGTTCCTGAGCATTTGAAATTCATGTGAAGATAAAGCTACGGCAGGAAAGGATGATATATCCTTAGTCTGCCTTGCATAGCTAGGATTTTCATGCAGAGCAGGGTTAGTATTACGTTCATATAGGAGCGGAGTTGTGACGAGGAAGCGGTTCTTGTATACCAAAGAACCCCAAAACATGGTAAAGCAAAATCACGTCAGTGGCAGAGTTGCATTGATCAGGGGGGGTTGAGTAGATGATGGCTGACGTGATCCTTGAGCGTCTTGAGACTGATGGAAAGGAAGTGATATCGTGGAGGAGAGGTTGTGATGATACTGGGCTTGTCCTGTCACTCAGCATAAGGCAGGTCAGAGCACAGGTGAAAATGCAACGTAGAGAGGGCTGCCGTAGTGCTTAGCCCGCTAGCTATATGGACCGATCCACCAAAATAGGAGCTGGCTTAGAAAGAGTTGCGGCAGCACTAAGCTTAGCACCTTTGCATGATGTGAATCTAGCTGTCAGGGAAGGATGAGACCCTAGTGCAGCTTGATCTCTGATGAGGAGGTTGAGAAGGGCAAGAGGATGTGGCAGGGCTCAGTACTCCCCAGAGAGTGGTGCTAGTAAGGCAATGCGTGATGGTGTGAGGGTGTATCGGCGCCTCCGGTTGTGTGATGCATAATGCATATCCCATCAGTCACACTGCTGCTGAGGTTAATAGTTTGTCTTATTGTTCAACCACGACAATCGCTCTACCACAGCTGTCAAATGCCCTTCCAGAAGGCGAATTTTGTTTCTGTGAAGTATTTAAGAGTATAGTTTCTAGGTTTTGTAGCATTACGAGCGCTGGGTTTCACATCTTCTCAAATTTCGCATCGACATTATTGGATGCGGAATTCAGATTGAACTCTGTGCTCTTGATAGCATATGCCAAATAAACGCATGTGGCGTGAGCGAGAAGTAATTTCGCTTTGATAAATTATGCCTCAAACCAATTCCCTGTGCTGTTAGCCACAATTTCGCTGTAGGTTTGTTAGCGGTCCATTCTCAAGTTCTAGACCTAGGTCAGCTTACATAATCTCTTTTGCCAGCTCACTATGTGTTCGTTGAAAGAGGAAACATGCAAGCAGTGCACCAACAAAGAATGCAGTCCGATTCTTTGTGGCAAACAGGGGAATGAGTTTGTGCCCAGTTAACGGCTTGCCTACTAGTCAATGGTAGATAACCCAGCGTACTAGCGATAGCTTCGGCAGCAAGAGATGTAACAACATTTGGCAGACAGGAGAGAGTGACAGGAGTAAATGAGGAGTAGTGTGGAGTTTAGACTGTGGATGGAATAGGGTTTAATGTAGACCCTCAATGTTGTCGTTTGTCGGATTAGTGGGCCGCAGGTCGTTCTAACTAAGCAGTAGAACTTATATCCATTTCGAGACCAGCGATTACTGCAATTCCTGCCACATGATAGGCAGGAAGACAACACAGGCCTTCCAGAGGATTAGCACGGCATCGAGGACGGCTCGAGGTATTTTGCAAATGCCGGAGATGCCCCCCCCACAAAGGTCGATAGTGTTGATCCTGATGGTCAGGAAAGCTACCGCAAAGAAGTGGTATACCAGCGCAGAGGGCCGGTGGAGGATGCCGCCTAGCATGGCGCTGGGCTCATCAGTAAGGCCCTTTTTGAAGTAGACGAAGCAGCCGCGCTGCAGAGCAGCAAGCTGGCGGTCCTGTGCTGCAAAGAGCATATAAAGCGCCATGGCAAGCACGTTAATAATACTGGTGAGCGACTTGCGCTGCCAGTGGAACTTGCTCATGGCCGTGTTAACGGCGTCGGTATTGCCGAGGTCAGCAACCTTGTCCGGATGGAGTAATTTTGAGAGGAGGATGGCATCATTGAAGGCTACAGTCATGCCGCCGCCTGTTAGTGGATGACGCATATTGTAGGCGTCACCGAGAAGGACGACGCCCAAGTTGTTCTTCTGGCGCGCCGGCGGGAGCCAGCTGTTTGGCATGCTCTTCGGGATACAGCCACTAGCCAGGGCCAACTCAAATGCCCGTTTTGTTTCTTCTGGCAGAGTTGGAATCACGACGTTTCTGATATAGCCACGGACGCCACCGTTCTGAGGGGATGCCTCCGGGAGGTTCTCGGGCACATCGATTAGCGCGCGCGTCTCGTGGGTGCCAATCTGGTACATGAGAATGGGGAAAGCTTTGCCAATGATGACATGGCCAAAATTCTGGGGCTTCATGGGGCAATCGATAAGCTCCAAGGCGTAAAACTTGCTCTTAACAATGGGCTTCCTGTTGATGATCTGCTTGCGGAACCTGGAATTATACCCATCGGCGATGACAGTGAGCTGGCCAAAAAAGTAATCCTTTGTCTTGTCTGCTCTCTTTGTCTCCACACCGAGGATCTGAGAGGTGTGCTCGCCCCGGATCGTGTTCGTCACTTCTGTCTCGAAAATAGTGATGTTTGGGTGATTACTGCAGGATTGTCGCAGCTGCATAATAAACCGTCCGTGGTGAAAACTACGCCCCTCGGGCTTGTCGAGAGAGAACTTGTGCACAGCTCCACTAGCGTTATCCACATGGCCATTGATATTGTTCCTACCAACCGCCTGCACGTACTCTTGGGCAGTAAGGCCTCTGTGAGTGGCCGCCAATACTTTACCCGAAGGCTCGATAGGAGGGTACGGGATTACAACGTCGTCATCGTGGTAGTGGACGTTGTAGCCGTAGCAAGGAATAGCATCAATACCTTCCAGGCATTTCTCTAGCCCAAGCTTCTTCAACGCCTCCACACCACCGGGTTGGAGGAGCTCCCCGACAATGCGGACCGGCTCTTTCATCTGCCGCTCCAGGAGAATAACACTCCTCCCTTGGTTAGCCATTGTATAAGCCATTGCGCAGCCAAACACTCCAGCTCCAACTACCAGGACATCGGCCTCGTGGTGCTTGGAGCGTCTTTGGGTGTTGTAGGAGTTCTGTGAGGTAATACCGACCGTCATTGTGGGAGTTGAAGTAGAATAATGTGCTTCGGCTCTAGTTGGTAAAATCTTAGACATGGCTGTGAAACTGCAGAGAGCTTGCTTACTGGCTTTATATGAAGGTGAATAAGGGTCTGCGACTATCACGATCCTCGGATTTGAGCTTCTCAACACGATTGGAATCGAAGGTTGCCATGAACAGTCGATGATGGTACGATCATGAAGCACAGACAAAACAAGCGAGAGCATGTTACCCGAACAGGTGATGCTAAACCTATAATAATTTTAATAACAAATTTACCACTGTAAGATTTTTATTGTATAACAATAATTATAAAATAAAGCATATAAAATAGTAAACAAGTTAAAAAACGATTTAATTAAAAATATTTTTGTTGGTATAATATCCACATAATCACATGTACAGCCATACCATGAAAACTAGTCGCATTTAGGAAGCAAGCACCCAGCCCCTGAATCACACAACCATACCCGTACTACATGGCTTGCAGGTGGATCGTCAGCATCCTGCACATTCCATTCAGCAAGCATTATTTACTATCCGCAGCGTCGGCATAATGCCTGCTACCTTTTGTTGATTGATAGAATTATGCTGATGGCTGTGATAGGTAAGTGGAACCGAGGCGATATTACACCAGTTGCCCTGCAAGATAGACTTGAAGGGGTAGATCTTGAATTATTTCTTGATTTCATCACATCACATCAATGCTTTGATAGGTACCTGAGGGACAGAAAAGTGCGGCGATGCTATTATGGTTGAACCCAAATTAATTATATAAAGCTGAGTCAAAGAACAGCGCAGAGATATATTATGTAAGTGAATTAATTGAATCAATTACATCATCAGAAGTGCTGTCGGTGTGTGGATTGAAATGATTGGACTAAGTCGCTCTTTTAAGATATTGGACTATGTATTGTAAGATCATAACTAATCAAAGCAGAGAATATATGTGTTTGTTGTAATATCATTCTCTTGTCACTATGCTACTATTTTACCTATCACTTCACTAGTTCGATAAACAAAATTATCTGGTTCAGCCACAACTTTAATGTCTTTTACAACAGGCCAAACTACTTAATGTAGAGTCTAGGTTATCTTCTTTAATTTGATTATATCAAGCATGCGCTTTTTCACTTTCTTGTAACTGGGTTCCTTTACTTCCTAGTCAGCTATATACTACTTGAGTGCAGGCAACTACACTTACTAAATCTACCTAACAGAAGCACAAAGTCATCCAGGATAAGTCCTGCACAACAAATATGTGCTAATAACACCTTGGTAGACTGAATGTTCCTCTCTATCAAGTAGGCTGGAGTGGAAGGATGTCGCTATTTATAATCCTATTATGTAGAGGACCACATGGACATTGGATTGCCTTGGTACGATCAATGTTTTGGATGTCTTCCTGCATGCATTTCTGGACGTGTTGCAGCCACCGGGTCTGGTTTGTAAATTGATACATTCGCTCAGCAGCAGACAGTTTTAACTTGTTGCGACATTTGGGGCAGTATCCAGCACAAGCGAGGCCGTAGCAGACGGTGATAGGATCGCACCAGAAAGGTATATCAGATCTGTCGATGTGACTTTGGCAGTGGAGCTCCCAGTGAGCTTTACTTATGATCCACTCGCTACACCTAAAGCAGAACATGGCAAATCCATATTGTTTCTTAAGATCAGTTTCATAACAGCGGTATAGGTGATTCCATCGATCAACAACAGGGACACTAATGTAAACGCAAAAGAACTTTAACATTAGCATCGAATTGGATAAACGTAAAAAGAGGAAGGGATTGGCTAACCTTTGCATCTGTCTCGCGCAACTAATCACCGGACAACAGCCAGATATGGGCCGCAGCACTTGCTGGTATGCAACCCGACAATCGTTCTTGTAGAGTGTGATGAGGTCCTCAAGAGCAGGCATTATATGGCGAGCACGGTTAAAGATAGGTCCCCTTGGCTAGGTTCGCGACCACCATTAGACGGGTGATTGCAGGGTTGGTTTCGGCGGCGCTTCTTCAGCTCTTCCAGTATAAGCCGCTGCTGTTCTTTGTACAGTTTGTTTTGTCGAGTTTGAAGTTCTTGATTGGCCTCTTTGTCGGTTGTCTTCTTCATCTCCTCGGCCAGGTCCTCAATTTCTTCTTCGAGAGCGACAAAATCCGGTCGGTGTTCGAGCTCATACTGCATTTGCGCCGGCAGCGACTGCCAAAGCTCAGGGTTGTACTGAGGTGTGATACCACGGAAGCTTTTAATATGGTCTTTTCGAAGCGGCTGGTTCAGGAAGCTGTTCTGCCTATCTACGCTCCCTTCAGCCATGTAGTATGTTTGGAACACCTTGGCACCTGATTTTCTAGCAAAGTTTATCGGTTCTGCGGTCGAATAGCCGTTCGATTACTCTAAGTCAGCCGACTACAATCTAGGAGATATAGGGGACCTTACCGTTAGCTTTTGACAAGTTCTCTACGTCTAGCATCATAGATAGTTATGTTTTTGAACCCGGCTCACGGGCCAGACCTTAGGGTCTTTCTGGTAGGACCGTTACACGACATAGCCTGGAAAACAGGCACATCCTGCATCTTGTCGGCCCATTCCAAGATCGAGTAATTATCGTACTCTCGGGGTTTGAGAACAAAAACTTTGTCTGCTGTCTAATAATTCTTGAACGCCCTACTAGCTAAAGCAATGGTAAAAAAGAACAGGATCGGATTAAAGGGAAGCAGTAGACCGGTCGTTGTCTCGAATATTGGGTACTCTGGCCTGTTCAGTGTTATCTAGAGCTAGCAGTATTGCAATACAAAGTATTTAGAGGATAGGAGTCAGATCTCACCTGTTCTGTGAGTTATGTATCCCTTTGGTAGTATTCCTGTTTATACTTATTTGGATCTCTGGCTGCCCGTCCAAACCCTATCCGATTAACATAACGATATCCTACCGAGAACCATTAGCTTGACTAGACCTTGGTATCGAACTCCTTAAGAGGTTAGCAAGAAATACTTATACGGTAGTATAACCCTTTCCCTGACCCGGCTTTAGCAGAAGACTCAGTTAATTCTCCTAGTCTAGCAAACAAAAAGCAAAAGAAATTCATTTTAGCACTAAACCCAACTATCGCCCCTTCATGATCGAACTCGTGCCAATCATTCTCCCAAACGACGGACACTAGGATCTTGTATTTCTTCAAGGTTAAGTAATGTCATGGTTGATGAGCCATAGATAAAGGACTTTTTCTCTTAAGCTTTATCTGGATATACTTTTCATCTGTAAGCATCAAAACAGTCAGACTGGGCCAAACAATGGTAGCCATGGGATACGGCACTCATATTAGTAACTAACTTCCTAACTTGCTCAGGGATGCAAATGCCAATGTTTCGCTCGTATCCCGATATAAATTGCCGCATATAGCCACAGATTGTGTCGACGGTCGGCTTCTCTTCCAGCTGACCCTTAGCCGCTCGTGCGACAAGCTTAACAAAGTGCTTTGAGTACAAAGATTACATAAAGTTGCTTCCGGGTGATCTTTCTCGTCCCTACAAGGATCGATCCAGGTCTTCGTATGGTTCTTAAGTTACAGACTGGAGATAGCCGTATCCCAAACAAGCAGGGTGAGCAAAAGTAAGGCGGTGGAAAGCGTAGAAAAAAGCTGAGAAAAAAGCTGAGAAAAAAGCTGGTGAGAAAGGTGGTGGCGGCGAGGCATCACGTGCCGGAGGGCTGGCGCGCATATAAGGTAAGGTAAGGATTGGCGCGAAATAACAACGAATATGCGAATGCTAACCGCAGCCGAAGGTGTATAAATCTGAATCTTGCGCCTGTGCCATTCTTGATCTTGAGGATCGGACTAGACTAACAGCTCAAAATTCCGCCGCACCTCGCACGCTTGGGCCGGCGTGAGTGCAACGATGTGATCCTCGCCCACCGCTTCTCCAGAAATGATCAATGCTATTTTGATTTAAACAAAGACACTAACTAGCGAGCTTCGCCTATACTACACACCTAAGAAGAGTAATACGGAACTCTACGACGTGGACGACCGAGGGAACCCCTGCTATCCTTAGATATGGAAGACCCCTCGACAATGGATACTTGCCCGCGACCCTTACCGCTACTACGACCGCGATGCTGTTTTTCTCCTAAGACCACGAAGAACGCCAGGCGATCAAGATGAGGCGGCATTCACGAAGGATAGGTTGGCATTCGTTGGCCAACCTGACCCTGAGAGGGGGTACGATTGAAATGGCGACACGCTAGGGATAATAAAAATGCATTATTGAGCTTTGACCCCACGGTGCTAGACCCGATTGGGTCAAAGCAACCGGATTCTCCTTACCGCTACCCGATATCGGAAGCGAACCAATTATATTAATTTGCCATATTCCTATAAAATTAACTTAGTAATTCGATCGAAATAAATTTATTTTAAGCTTTACTACGTAATATTTTTTTTATTCGAGATATTTTTTTTTAAGCTTTTTTTTTTTATTTTCGCTTAATATAATTAATTATAAATTGTTTTAGTTTTTAATTAATAATATTTATTTAATTCGAAAATTGTTAAGAAATTAATGCAGATTAGGTAATAAACAAATTAAAAATTTATTTATTGCATATTAAAAATTTAAATTTATTTAAAAAAAATATTTAAAAATTTTTATTTTTTACAAACAAAAGTTTTAAAATAATAATTTAAAATAAAAATTTAGCTTATATAATAATATATAAAATTTAATTTTTATTAAGCTTTTTATATTTTTAATAAATTATAAAATTTAATATATATTAAATATAATTTTTTTATTAAAACAAAACTAAATAAATAAATCGAATAAGCAATCGTACGAATTTAAAAATTTTCAAAAAAAGCTTTTATAAATCGAACGAACCGAACAAATAAATCGAACAAATTAATTAAACGAAATTAAAATTTTTAAAAAAAGCTTTGCATAAATCGAACAAGCCGAACAAAATTAAAATTTTTAAAAAAAATTTTATATAAATTAAAATTAAATAAAATTTGTTAAAAATTGATTACGACTAGCTAATAAAGGCTAAATCTGTAAATATCGGTAGAATATCGGTAGCATATTGATAAATATAAAAGATTAGATATTAGTTATCTAAGCAAAAATATAAATATAAATAAATCTATATTTTTAAGCTATTTTAATTTTTAAATAAATTAATATTATTTATTTTTTATTTATATTTTAAATTTTATATAATTATTATATTTAAAAATTTAATAAATTATAAGCCCGGCTGCGTAAGCAATAAATGTTCAAATTTTATATCTTTAATAAACGTGCGGATTTTTTTATATTTATTTTATTTAATAAATTTATATAGCAAAAATTAAAAAAAAAACGAAAAGCAAAAAAAACATTATATAAAAAAAAAAAAAAAAGCTGCATTTGGTAGGAAAAAAAAAGCTACGCAAAAATATTCCAATTTAATTATATTAATTTAATAAGTTTTTAAGCAATAAATTATTATTGATATTTAAAAATAATTTTAATAACAAATATATTAATTAACCAATTACTTAAATAATTAATTAATAAATATTAAAATTATTTATTATATAGCAAATCGAATATAAAATAAAAAAAAAAATTAAAATATTAAATATAAATAAAAATAAAAAAAATTTTATTTCCCAAAAGCGTAAAGTTTAAAAAAAAGAAAAATTACGAAAAATAACAAAAATATATTATAAATATTATAATATCAAATAATTTAAAAAATATATTTGATTTATAAATAAAAATTTTAATATCGATTAACAAATATAATAAAAAAATTAATAAAAAAAAAACTAAAATAATAAAAAAGCTAAAAAAAAGCAAATTTAATTATAATAAATATTATCGAGCTAAATATAAAAGGAATTTTAGCTTAGGCAATTAATAGCTGCCGTACAGCTATTAATATATAAATTACTTTTTAGATCCAATATAAAAAATTAGGAGCGGTATTATAATATAATTTATTAATAAATTAAATAAATATTAAGTTAAAAAATTATTTTAGCTTAAAAAAATTTATTATTATTTATATTAAATTTATTAACAAATTAAATAAAATATAAAACATAAGCGTGCTAAAAAAGTAGCAGCTATTAAAGTTTATAATAGATTTTTCAAACGCATATTTATTATAAGCAAAACGATAACGATCAAATTTTAGAAATTTCGCTACCAGCTTATTACTTAAAGCTTTAATATAGAATATATTTAATAAAGCACGCAAAAAAAATAAAACGATTAAAGAATCTAAAGCTTATTATAATAGCAAGCCAAATAAAAAATTTAAAAAAAATAAAAATAAAAACAAATCCAAAAATAAATTAAAAAAAAAATATAAAAATTACAAAAATTCCAACGCATTTTACAAATTAAAAAATTGCTTTATCGTTAATAAAAAACTACGTCAGCCATAAAAAAAAAAAAAAATTGGAAAAAAAATTTGTTTTATATAATTTCGACAAATTTAAGAAAAATAAGAAAATAATTAAAAAAACAAATAAATCTTAGGATAAGAATTAGGACAACGATAGGGCTTATGCCAAAGAAAGCTATTATTGCGTTTATATAAATAGGTTATTATTAAACCAGCAAGGAACGCTATTTAATATTAAAGCAAAATATTATATTATTAATTCGATCGAAAATCTTAATTTTGGCATATTCCAATTAATAAATTTATTTTTGATTGATATAGCAAAAGAATTGCAAAAGCTATTTAAATATAGTAAATGCATATTGATTTGCGTTATAAATAATAAGGATTATATTTTTACTTTAGAATTAAATAAAGTTCAAATTTTTCCCAAATATAAAATTAATATTTTTAAAATAAAAAATTTTTTAAAAAAAGAAAAAATTAAGCATAATTAATAAGAATCTAATAATTAATATTAAAAAATAATTTTTTTTTCGCTTTAATAAAAAAATAATAATTATTAAAACATATCGCATATATATTTTTTTTGGCCGTTATACCAGTACCAAAAAAAAATCTTAATTTAGCTTTGGCATAAGCGTTTCGATTATTTGGAACTTGAGAACGTTAAGAAAAATATTAAAAATAAATTAAAAAANTAANTTTTAAAAAAAAAATATTTTAATTAAAAAAATAAAAAATTAAAATTTTATAATTTTTATAAAAAAAGAAAAGCAATGCGGCATATGCGAAAGAAAGCTAAATTTCGACATTTTAAAATATTTAATAAAGTTTATATTAACGTTGTTATAATTATATTCTTAAATATTGGAAAAAAGAAATATATTATAATATTTATTAAAAAAGCATTTTTGGTTCGATAGGTTTATTTTTATATAGCAAAGAATAAAGCATATAATACTATAGTTAAATATTAGAAAATAGTTCAAACTTAATATCAAAAAATTATCAAAAAATGGCAAATGGATGATGGCAAAAAGTACTCCCCAACCAAGCTAGTACAGCTGGCAGAGAAGCTAGATCAAAAAATAAAATTAATTATATCTTACAATCCAAAGCAAGATGGAACTTCAGAACGCTTTATTGGAATCATTTGTGAAAGAATTAAAACAGCCATAATTAATATAAATATTCCTATATTTTTATGGCCAATTATATTTAAAATTATAATTTTTATTATAAATAGAATAGCTACATTTCTATACAAAGGAAAGATTTTGTTTAAGGTTTTTATAAATAAATTTTATCTAAACCAGGATAATAAGCCATCGATAGCTTATTTCAAAGTACTAAATTGCAAAATATATATTTAAATATCGAAAGAACGTTATATAACAAATTAAAAAATTAAAAAACGCGTTAAGGTTAGCATTTTTGTTAGATATAAAAAAAAGCATATATTTCAAATATATATATCTATCAGGAAAGGATCCCCGGCAAGCCAAATAATCCGCTCATCTAACGTCCGATTTAATAAAAAAAAGCTAATTATTAAGCCATTCCCAAAGAAAGCTAATATTTCAGTTTTTTTTTAAAATTAGAAATAAGATAACTAATTAAAAAAGCAAAAATAATTAGCAAAATCTTAAAAACAACCAAAATTTAGGTAATAAAATTAGTTTTAATTTAAAATCGGACCCGGAAATTAATATTAAAAAAAAAACCTAATATATTAAAGGATAATTCAAACGACGAAATCAAAAATTTATCGAATATGCCTTAAAAAAAAAAAAAAGATTTAACCCCAGCCGAGACCGAAAGGCAGGCCTAAGGGTTCCAAAAACAAAATTTATATTCCAAACTTACAATTTTACAAAAAAATATATTAATTAACGAATTAATAAAGTAGTGCTGCATTTTCGATGGCCTACTTTGCGGGTTAAAAATTATTAATATATAATAATCCGTTAACGATTTATAAAGCAAAGCAAACCCCGGAATGGCCTAAATAAAAAAAGGCAATTAATAAGAAATATTAAATTCTTAATTATAAAAAGATTTGGCAACTGGAAAAAAAATCCAATTTACCAAGCATTAAAATTCTATCAAAAAAGCTAATGCTAAAAACCAAAAAAGATCGAAATAGCAATATTTTGAAGCATAAAGCAAAATAGGTAATCAAAAGCTTTAGGCAGGAATATAATAAGGATTTCGACTAAACCTACGCCGGAATATATAAGAACGTTATATAAAAGCTTGCAATTGCAATAGTAATATTATTTGACCTAAAAATCGAGCAAATAAATATTATTAATGCATTTCTAAACTCAAATGTAGATTTAAATATATATATAGAAATGCTATTTGATTAAAAAATTAATAAAAAAATGCTTAAGAATGCATTTTTATGAATATGCAAATTGCTAAAAGCCTTATATGGATTTAAGTAAGCATTCCAATTATAGCAAAAGGAACTAGCATCTATACTTCAAAAAATAGGATATTAATCTTATACCAATAATTAATATATTTACGTTAATAAGAAAACGAAATTTATAATTGTTACATATATAAATAATATATTAATAATAAACAAAAATCAAAGCAAAATCAAAAAGCTTAAAAGAAATTTTTTTAAAAGCTTCGAAATAAAAAATCTAGGACAAATAAAATATTTTTTAAAGATAAGAATTACTAGAAATAAAAAAAAAAAGCATTATTGCTTTATGCCAGAACGCTTATATTAACAAAATTTTTATTTGATATAATATAAAAAATTGCAAACTTACTAATATTCCAATAACCGCTGATGCAATTAAAATTATAATTTTATTTGAAAGCAAAGCTACGAACGAAAATATTAAGCTTTACAAATCGAAAATTAATTCGCTTATATATCTTGCAATATAAATTAGGCCTAATATATCATATAAAATATCGGTACTTTCCCGATTCCTTAACAATCCGTCACCTTAGCATATTAAAGCCGCCGACCAAATTTTATATTATTTATAAAGCACAAAAATGCTTAAAATAAAATATTAGGCTGAAAAAAAAGAACCAAATAAATATAACCAGATTTCATAAATATTGTAATGCAGATTTCGCAAGAAATAAATTTATAAAAAAATCGATCTTTAGAAATATTTATTTTTTTATTAAAAAAATAATTTTATATTCGTTAAAACAATAATTTATAATAGTATAATCGATTACTAAAGCGGAATATTATTTATTGGCCAAAGCTATTTTAAAGGCTCTATGGCTAAGGCAGATTATGGACCAAATAATATATTTTGAAACCAATATTAAATTAATTAAGCTATATAGAAATAATTAAAAATTTTTAAGCTTGGTTGAAAATTCCGAATTTTATTAGCGAACCAAGCATATAAACGTTAAGCATTATTTTATACGCGAGCATATTATAAGCAAGATAATCGATTTATAATATATTACTAGCAATAAAATAATAACTAACGAATTAATAAAATCATTAACGGCTATAAAATATGCCAAATTTGTTAAGCAATTAAGAATAAAAATTATTGATATCGTTCAAATTTATTAAGCATAATCGAATCCAAAAAAATATATCAAAAATTAATTATAATTAGCTAATAAAAGCTAAACGTATAAATATTAATAGAATATCGGTAGCATATTAATAAATATAAAAAATTAGATATTAGTTATCTGGGCAAGAATATGGATATAAATAGATCCATATCCTTGGACCACTTCAACCTCTAAATAGATCAATACTATTCATTTTTCCTTTCTTATTCTGAACCCCATGCAACCGTTACACCTAAGAGTTCAACAATTAAATCTAAAGATATTTTTTGGTTTAAATTTCTTATTTTTAAGCATTTTTATAGTAATAAAATATTTAGCAATATTTTAATATTTTTTGCCATAATTATTATTAAAAATATTAGGTTAAAAAATCATTTTTTTTTTTTAATAAATAATTTTTATTATTAGGTTTAGGTTCTTTAGTTAGGCTTGCTATCGTTGCATTTTTTTTTTTATTTTTGGGTTTCCGCGCTTATAAAATTCAATTTTGCATTTATATATTTATTAATATTTTTATTAAATTTATTATTTTTTAAAATTTTTGGTTTTTAAAAAAAGTTTATTAGCTGCTATATAAGAAACCTTTTTTGATATATTTAACTTCGAAATTAAACAATTAAATCCAGGCAAGCTATTTTATTATTAAAGCATTTAAAAAATTAATTGCAATACGATTTAGCTAAGCAATTAAAAAAATTAGCATTTATTTTAAAAATAAAATATATATTATATAAATAAATTTTATATTTATATAATATTTTTAAAATTGCTTTATNATTTTTTTTTAATAATATTATAATTTTTTTTGGCGTTATTTCAAATGTCTTCCTTGTACCGGCTAATTTTTCTTTTTTTTTTTATTATTAATTTATTTTAAAATTTTTTTATATTTGGTTTTCGAGGCGTTAATCCCCAAAATAATATTTTTTCAGCCATTTTTTAAATTATAATAAAAGCGAACCAGCAAAAATAAAAAAATAAAAATTTTTTTAAAATTTTTTATAGCAAGCTTTTGCTTTTTGTTTTAATTTTATTTTACGTTTTTTTAAGCAATTAATAAATTGGCTCGGCACGAGCGGCAAAATTTTCAATTTATATTTAATAATAAATATAAATTTTTAAAAACGCTTTAGCTTTTGTTATATTTTTATATAATAATTAATTTATAATCTTTTAAATTTTAAAAATTATTAAAAATTTCTTTTTCGATTTATATAAAAATTCTATAATAATTATTTTATTTATATAAAATTAAAATTTGTTTTTAATATATTTATTAGCTTTTTTAATTTAATTAAAAATTTGATCCAAATTAACTAAATATTTATAAACAAATTTTTGAATTTTAGGTAACGTTTTCTTTTTCTTATAATTAATATTAAGCTTTTTAATTCTAATATTATTAAAAAATAATATAATAATTTTAAAAAAAAATTTTCCAAAAATTATTATTATAATTCTTACAAACTAAATAACAAAGTTAGTTGCTTTTTAAAATATTTTTATTATTTTCAATAATTTAAAAAAAAATTTAAAATATTATTATATTTTTATTTTTTAAAGTTAAAATTAATTAATTATATTTTAAAAAAAAAGTTTATAATTAAAGCATATTAATATTTCAAAAATTTTTCTATAAATTTATTAATAAAAAAAAATAAATTAGCATTTTGCAAAATAATATTATTTATTTTAATTTTATGATTAATAAGCCAAAAAGCGCTTATTATTTTTTTTGCTATTAAAAATCAGGAATTTTTATAAAGCCCAAATTTAAATTTTAAAGCTTTGCGATTTATTTGCTTTTTAAATATTTTTAACGTTTTTGGAATTAATGCTTTTGAAATAAAAAAATTTTTTTTTTTGCTATGCTTTATGCAATATTATTTTAATAATAATAAAAAAATATTATATTTTTATAAATTATTTTTATATAAATTTAATTAAATGCTATAGCTTTTTTTTTAATTAATAATAAATTTATTAAATATAGCTTTTTCGTTAGCGCTAAGCTAATTATTAATATAAAAAATAATTAATCTTTTAGGAATAATATAGGAATATTTAAAAAATAATACAATTTTAAAAAAAAAAATATTTTTTATATTTGCTTTTAAAATTTTAATTTATAAATTTTTCTTTAAATTTTTCTATTTAATTAAGTTTTTCTTTAGGCGCTTTTCTAGAATTATTTAGTTTATTTATTAGGCAAACTTTTTTTAAACTTGGATTTATACAAAATATTTATATAAGCGGCCTGCTTTTTTTTTTTTTATTTTAATTATATTTTCGTTTTTGCTGCTTTTGAACGGCTTTTTATTATTAAAATTTTTGCTTTATTAATTTAGGCCAAATTAAATATTGAATTTTTAAAGGCATAAGCCTTTTTTTTGGCCGGAATTAATTTATTAAAATATTATTTTTTAAATCTTTTTTAATATTAACTTTTTTCAAATAATTTATTTTAGCCAAAAAGCAAACTTATATATTAATTTTTTTTTTTAAATATTTTTTCGAAAGCAATTTTAATATTGCTTAAATTAATTTTTAAATATATTTTTATAATAATATTATTGCTATTTTTGTTTATTTTTGCGTTTTATTTTTTTTGCTTGCTTTAAAAAAGCTTTTTCGCGTTTTTTTTTTCGGATATAAACTTTTTTAAATTTAAATAAATTAATTCTAAAATTTAAAAATATAAAACGTTATTTAAATAATTTTCTAACACGCTTTTTTAATTTAATTAAAAATAAATTTAATTTATAATTAGGCTTTAGCATTTTAATATTTATTTTTTAATTATAATACTTTTTTTTTTTTTAATTTTTAGCTTGCATAAATCATTATAAAAATTATTAAAATTTGATATTTCCCTGCTAATATTATTATTAATATTAATATTAGCTAAAAGTTTTTTAAGTTTTTTTTTTAAAAATCTTTTTGGCAACATTTTTTTTTTTGCTTTTTTTTTTTTTAAAGTTTTAAAAGAATTTAAGCGTTTATTAAGCTTTTAAAATTTTTTAAATTTTTAAATATAGCCTTCTATAATCTATTTTTTTTGTACTAAATTAATATTTAAATAAGCTAAATAAATAATTAATTTAAAAAAAATTTTATTATTTTTATTAGCAAAAAAAAATAATAGCTTAAAAATTTAACCTAATTTTATTGCTATATTAAAAATAGCGACCCCAAAAAACACAATTTTTTTTTTNTTTAGTATTAATTAATTTATTTATTATAAATTTAATATATTTTATTATATCGGCCAAAGCTTTAAATATAACGTTTACTTTTGCCCTAATATTTATTATAGCTTTAAATAATTTTTTTTTTTTTTTNTTATTAAATACTTAAATCGATAATTACAATTCTTAATAATTAAAATTATATATTTAGCTTTAACAAAATTTGCAATAGCAAAATTTATAATAATCTTTTTAATATTAAAAATTTATTTTTTATTAATTATTAGCATTTTTTAATATTAATAAAATAAATTTATTATTTAAATAAAAAAAAATTTATTTGCTTTTTTTTTTAAAAATATATTAAGAAATTCGCTATAATTTTAAGATATTATTAATATTTCGATAATTAAAATTATGCGCTATGCAAATATAAAAAAAAAAAAATTAAACTTTTTTTTTAGCAAATTTATTAAAAGTTTTTAATTTTATAAATTTAATAAAATCTTTTTTCTATAATTAATATTTTTAATTATTATATTTTTAATTAATTTTTGGTTTTGTAAAAAATAGCCAAGGTTTTTTTTAAAATAATATTAATGCTTGGCATATCGATTATAAATAATAATTATTTTAATAAAATCTTTTTAATTTAATTAAAATTTTTAATTCGTAAATTTATAATATAAGTTTTATAAATATAATCTAAATTATCGTTAAGTTTTTTAATAATTCCAACGGCGGTCTAAATATATTTTAATTTTTAATTTTTTAATAAAAATCAAAAAATAAGATTATTATTTAAATTATTATTAATAAAAGCGATAATAATTTTTTATTTTTTTTTATTAATAAAAAAACATTAGCTTTTAATTAAATATTTTTATTAAATTTCCTTAGCTTGGGTCGCGTTATTAAAATTTTAAANTTTTTTTTGTTTTCTTTTAGCCTTGGTTTGCTTAATCGGGAGCTTAAAATAATTAAAATAANATATATTATTTTTTTTATAATTATAATATATAATAAGCTTTTTTTTTAATTTTTTATTTTTAAATTTTCGATTCCAATTCTTTTTCTAAGGTTTCGTTAAAAAATCGCTATAATTTCGCTTTCGCTTAAAGTTCTTATTATTTTTAAATTTAAAATTAAAAATTTTTTTTTTTAATTTTTTAATTAAATTTTTAATTTTATCGTTAAATTAATCAAAATAGCTTATATTAATTAATGCAATAAGTTTTAAAAATTCCTTTCGATCCTTGCACAAAAGCAATTTTCCAATTTTAATAATAACTTTCTTAATATTTTTATTTAATCGATTATAAAGATTATTAATAAATTATTTGTCGTTTATAAGAAATTAATTTTTCTTTAATTTTTCGAGGTATTGCAAAAAGCTTTAAATAATTTAATTATTATTTTGCTTAGCCTTGAAATATTGGGCTTGGTTTATAATCTTTTATTAAATAAGTTTTGCAATTTCGTTATTTAGAAATTAAATAAATTCTTTTTATATTATAATATTTAATCCCATAAAATTTTTCTTTTTTTCCCGTTCCCATATTTTAGAAATATTCTTCCTTAAATAAGTATTTGCCTAGGTAATCTTATTCTAATTTGATTAATAATTTTTTAATTTATAATTAAAATTTTGTTAATATTTCTATTCGAAGTTCTGGCGCTTAGCACGGCTTTTTTCAGAATATAAAATTGAAAATTAGGCTTTTCTTTTTTTTTTGTAACGATATAATAATTATTTGTTAAAAATTTAATGCCGAAATAAATATAGCTTTTTATTATTTAGCAATTTGTTATTTGGCATATTATCTAATTTTATTTATATAAAACTTTAAATTATTTTTATAAACTTATTTATATTTTAAAACTAGCTAATTTAATATATTATTTCTTTGTCGCATTACCTTAATAATTTTTCGTAAAAATTTTTATAAATTTTTCCCAAATTAAAATTAAAAATTAATTAATAAATTATTAATATTATTATTAGCAAAAGCTTTTTTTTAATTTTGCATATTTCGAATAATAAAAAATTTTTAAAAATAAATAATTCGTAACATTATATAATTTTCTATTAAATTAATTAAAAAGCGTTCAAAATATAAAATATTTTAAAATAACTTAAAAAAAATTTAAATTAAATAATAAATTAAATATAAATCATTAACAAATTATATATAAATATATTAATAGCTTATAATAATTAAATGCTAAAATTTTCCTAAAAAATTTTAATTTTATTTATATATATTAAAAAAAGCTAAAAATATAATTTATATTTATATTTAAATCCGGCTTATTTTTAATAATTTCAAATTTTATTTATAATTAAATTTCGCATATAGCTAATAATTTCGAAACCCGCTTATAGCTTAATAGCTTCTTCCGAACGTTCGTATGCTTCTAGATTCGTTAAGATCTAATAAAAATATTGGTAACGTTTTCATCTTACATTAAACTTAATAAAATATTTGCAAAACGCAAAATTTTAATAAGCCAAACTCGCTATTTTATAAAATAAAAAAGTTATAGTTTAAAATATAATTAATAATATATTAAATTATTAAATTTACAAATGCAATGAATTGCATAAATAATTAGAAAAAAGAAAACAAAGTTATCAATTTATTTAATAATAAAAATAATTTAAAAATATAAGTTTATTTATATTTATATTTTTAATCTAATAATTAATATTCAGGGTTTTATATTTGTTAATATGTTATTGATATCCCACAAATATTACAAATTCAACTTTTATTAATTAATTGAAATTGATTTTTAATATAATATAATAATAAAAAATTTGCAAATGCAAAAAATCTTATTAAGAAATATAAAACAATAATAAAATAAATATTTATTAATAATATAATAGCTAACGAACTAATTAAAGCATTGCCAAATTAAAAATTTAAATATTTTATTAAATAGCTTAAATTTATTAATTGCAAATTAAAAATTTTTAAATAGCTTCGATATTGCCTAATTTAAGGAAATATATTAAATCAAAAATCGAGGGCATCGAGGCCACCGAGGACATCGAGGCAATAAATTTATTTTTAATTTATTAATTTTTAATTTAATTATTTCGTTCCAGAATGGAAATATATTTATATATGAAATAAAATCGATAATCGAATCGATTTCATTTATTTATTATAAATAGCTCCTTTAGAACCCTTCTAAAGGAACAAAATTAATACAATTTCCATTCTCACATATTGGAGCCAAAGTCCAACAGATCCATATACTAAATATCTAAATAAATCATAATAATAAAAAACCAACAACGAAGTAAAGCGTAAAATTTCAGGTACCAATCTAGGAATATAAGGTCCCGTATGCTGCAAAGTTTACTGACTGGCTCAAGCCTCAGAATCAATCGCGGGCCTATGTGTCATTACTCCAATTTTGCATATTTTATATTTATATTTCTGTTTTAAACACCCCCAATCCACCTGCCCAGACAGCCAGTCATGCAATCAAATTCAACAATGGATAAAACGGCATCCGCACCAGCCAATCTCATAGAAGAATTTCGAAACATAATCGCTAGTTAGGAGCCCAATATAGTTGAGTGCAAGATTGGAATTCTCTTTCTCCCACCTTCGCTCTGCACTTCACCAGCATAAGGAAATATTGTAGAAGAATATCGAGAGATTGGAAAACGGGAGACTGCCTATTTCCGAAGGTTTTATCGAAACGCACCAAATCTTGGTCTAAGCTATGACGAGAGGGTGTCACGTAGAAGTGTAGAAGGGAGAATTTAGGTAAAAGAGCTTCAGCTGAAGGACCCTCCATCGGCCTGCAATCTTGCTGCGAAGCTGCTATACTTGTAATATATAAAGGCATCGCACCTCACTTTTAATGCAATTTTGGAAGGGGAAAATAATATGCTTTTTTTCCTTTGAAACTTGCTAGGAAGGATATCGTTGATAATATCTTATAAAATATGATATTTTTAAAGCGAAATATCCAAAGGGCGTTGATTAATGTCTGACGGTAAGTCTGACCTCAAGGAGCAGGCGGATTACCGCCATCTTATAATAGCTAAGGGGGGTCTCCCATGGCCCGTTCATTCCTGCATTCTATTTTTCTGAAAGGTAGCTAAAAAAAAAAAAGGATCATTAAATGCCTACCATGGAACTTAAAAAAGTAAGCAGGGAAGAATGGATGGAAGAGTGGAAGTGCCATGGTGCCCGGGCGTTAGAAAGGTTAGGGCAGTGAAAAGGGTTGGGGCCTAATTGAAGTGCTAATAAAATAAAACAATGCCACGGGATTCCAGATACTAAGAGAGAAGGAAAAAGCTGAAATCATCCCTTACGTTTCGGCATCGGAGTCTCCTCGGATATGAATTCCTAGGAGAGGGTAATGTCGAAGACTTCGACTGGGGTTATGGACTTCGACTGGGGTTATGTCACTTCATTGACTATTCTCAATATCTAGAGTATAATACAAGTGAGATATTATGCCAAAGCATTCATATGCACCGGGTATGCATCAATATCTCCAAATCCGGGATTCCGAGATCAAGTTAAGACTGGCATGATAGGTGACTTCATATCCACGTCCTTGTCTTTGAAGATCTGCTCCGCATCCTGAATCTCATTCTTAACTGACTTCTCCACGTCCTTATCCTTCACTACTTTCTTTTCGCCGGTCCCACCAAGCGGTAGCTTGTCAATCGACCACTCATCAAGCATCGCCTCAACTTTCGGACCCCAAACCTCCTCCCCCTTCGCTAAATCCACGTACTCAAGTACATTCTTCCCCAACTCGAATTGCCCCTGTCTTGTACGTATCAGTTCAGCCATAAGAGCAGCTGATCCCACCGAGGCACCCAAATCATGACACAGCGAACGAACGTAGAAACCTGATGTCGCAGTGATACGAAGTCTAGCAGCTGGAGGACCCGGATTAGGAGTAGGTGGTTCGATCGTAGGCAGTGGTGATGGGGATTTTTCGTCGTCAGAAGGAGGGGGTAAGCCACCGGACATTGTTGCGTCTTGGGAAGAAGGAACGTTCTTCCTTTGTTTAGAGGCAGGTCGTTCGCTAACAAGGTCATCCTGATTCTCACTCAACTTCCGCTTTCTTGACGCAAATTCTTCCAACGCCTTTTCATTCTCCACAGCTTCATCCTCAACTTCTTTACTAGCAGGAAGAGAATTCTCCTGCTTCCACAGTTTATTGGCAACATTGATTTCCGCACGTCCAGCCTCTTCAGTAGGTATCTCATGCGGATGCGTACCACTCTCCATCCACTCCACGATTTCTAGATCAAGAACCTCAACTGGTCTCCTCTCAATCTCTCGCGGTATCTCCTTTCCTTCTCGTGCATACTCGTATAATGGTTTTCCATTCATTTTCAGCGCCGAAAACAACGGAGGTAACTGCATGTACTTCCCTCTATATTGCACCAATGCCTTCTCAACCAATTCTCGTGTAACATGTTCGTACGGTGCCTTCTTTAACAACTTCCCCACCCGATCATACGTATCGGTTGCCGCGCCAAACAAAATCACAGCTTCGTACGTCTTCGTACACTCCAGGAAGTTCGACAGAGCTTTTGTTCCCTTCCCAACACCTGCAATCAACACCCCGGTTGCCAACGGATCAAGTGTCCCCCCATGACCAATCTTGACCTTGACTTTCTTTTGATTTCTTCGATTTCGCTGATTAGGTTTTTCGCGCGCTCGTATCGACTCTTCAATAGAGATCCAGGGCGCAAATAATTGTGAGGGATTGAAATGTGTTTGTAGATCGCGCAGAGCCTGGGCCGACGAAATTCCTGTTGGTTTATTTATGGCTACAACATATATGTCAGCGCAGGCTCGAATGCTTTTTCAGGAATTGCAAATACCAAACACGCCCTCAAGGACCTTTCCCATCGTCATTCTCCAGAAGTGATTAGTTGACATCCGTGTGGAATATCTTCTCGTCGTATGTGAAGTCAAGCTAAGTCGCAGGGAGCGAAGCGCATGTTGTGCAAATACTCAGGAGAACTTACCTAACCTTATCTTAGCGTGATCGGCCTGCATCAGTTTTGCACGCAACGGCCCAACATTAACCCGGCCGAGGTGATTTAACATTGATAATCTACGCGCTTGGTGAGTTTATGGACATTGACATAATAGGTAGGGCTCTGTGTTCGGGATCCATCATAGCTTTGGATGGTTGTTACACTACTGTACTCAAGATAATATAAACGATTACAGAACCTGGATATGACAATTCGTTCAACATGCCATTGTCTCGGAAATGTTATAAATATTGGTATGATAGGTATTGCTAAGTATCCAGGCTCTATCACCGCTTCACAAGTAGTTGTAATACCAATATCCTTAAGTTCATTTGTTTGGAGAGCTACCGTCCTTGTTCTCCAATACCAACTATCTTCCAACATGCCAATATTTTACGGACATTGATATTCTGGGTTTTACTATGTATTCATCTTCTAGTACAGCTTCAAAATGGTTATAATGCCAATGTTATCAAGCAAGCAGACAACGGTAGATCCAAATAATCACTGATCTAACACTTATTGATCTAGGCATACAATGCCAATGTCCCCGAAATAATCAGACAATGGCAAATCTAAATAAATAATGATCCAGGTCTAACTCTTGCTTATAATACCAATGTCCCCTAAATATTCAGTTTCCAACCTTTGTTGGTCCGAGTCTGTAATGCCAAAGTCCATCAGAATTTAGACAATGGCGGTTCAAAAAAAATCCTCGATCCAGGGTATACTCCCAATGTCCCCAAAATAGTGAGACCATGGCAGTTCAAAATAATCCTCGATCTAGGCTCTGCTATACGTTCTTGTGGCCTTAAAAATAAGACACCATCACTCCATTGCTTATTTTTTTTTTTTTAGCATCGCGCCACCCTTTACTCAACGCACGCCTGTTCACTTTTGTCAACGTGGAGATAATTGCACCCAGTGTGTCTTTATCAGCCATTTTTAATAAACCCTCTACCAGCGCACCTCCGACTACTCCTCACACGCCTCAACACCAACAACCACCACCACAATGGCGTCTCCGATTCTGACTGAGGAATCTGTCCTTACACCCATCTCTCCCAACAGGTTGTTCACTGCGGCGGCCCCTGCGTTCGAGCTTCGCAACACCATAGTCTCTGACCAGCGAGGCAATTTGGTGAGCCTCTTTGACGTAAGGGCCAGCAGGGAGCCCTACACTGTCCAAGGCACGCTCATAATTGAGCCGGAGACCAGAGGCCAGTGTAAGTTATCATCATTGCATAGATCGATCTCATATCACTTTCTAACGATCTCTAGTGCTTCTGGACCTTCCTCAGGGAAGTGAGGTGGAAATCGTTATCACCTCAGCCAGTTACAGCTACAGCGAAGGCCCAATGGCCATCTGGGCTGCTGGCAAGGCGGGCTGGTTCGAGATCAGCCCTGCCCGACCCTATGAGGGTCATTACCAGGAGATGCTCCGTGCCGTTCAGCTCTACTATGAGCTTACTGATTGGCATGCCAATAACTCGTCGGAGACGACAAACTCCATCGAGCAGTTTCTCTATTCAGTAAGTCGCACCAGGCTTCATCGTGAATTATATGCTGATTATCTGCTTAGTTTGCCATGGATGATGGAACTGGCATAACCTCGTTGGGCCTTGAAGCGCTGTTCCGCCAACACTGCGTTTTCTTGCTATGGGAAATGCTTCTACCAAATGAAACAGGAGTCACATGGAGCAACACCATGGTCTTCAAACATCTTTCCCATCAATTCCCCGTAAGTTGTTCTAATACATCGCCTTTCACATACTGACTTCTGCAGGAAATCTTCAAAGAGCTGTCGATTCTCGCAGCTGAATACCTCGAAAATTTATCGTCTGTGCAGCCTTCAATTGAAAACCAGCTCACCTTTAGAAGTTCACCAGAGCCTGCAACAAATGATCCTACCACCTATGCCGATTGGGCTGTTATGGTTATCCTCCAAGCCGATGGAAACGGATCTTGCCCCAAGGAGAAGTTAACGATCCCCAAGCTGAGTGAATGGGTTTATCGATTCTGCGCCATAGATCCTGCCAAAATCGGAGTTGCGGCCATCCGGCTGAACGCAAAGAAGATCATTGCTGAGCTCCCCAACAGTGAGGACTGGAAGAAGCTGAAGTTCTATAAAGAGCTCGAAAATATCGCCGCGAACAATCCTAATAAGGCAGCAGACGAGACCGCCCTCGAACCGTTCCAGGAAGTACGCGTCCGCAGACAGCAGCCCCGCCCTAAGACTAAAGCCTTTCGATTCACCCCTCGTCTTGACCGCCAAATCAAATGCCGCGAAGACTACGAGAAGAACGAAAATACGCCCAAATCAGACTCCGAATCTGCCGCTGAAGGAAGTAGCCATCCAACTAAGAAGAAGACGCAGCGCTCTTCCAAGGCCCTCCCCATCTCCCAAGCAGCCCACCGCTCTGGTCTCCGTCCGACGGGTAACACCAGCGGCACCTTCACTATAGCAGCATCGGAGCCAGCTCGCAGCCTCAAGCGTCGCCATACCTCATCCACCTCCGCCTTACCGGCATTAGAACCACCTCACTCCCCATCATATCCACCCTCTCCCGAACCCCCTCTCTCCCCTCCACCCCCCAAGTTCCCAGCCCCTCGCTTCTATCCCAACGGAGAAAAAGACCACGAAGCCGCAGAACCCGCGCGCCGGCAACTCACCATCGAAGCCATGAGCCTCGTCGAAGCCGAGTCGCGCAACCTGCAACTACCGAATACTCCTGCCCACCTGGTCGAGTATCTCATCGAGCGCGGCAAGCAGGCCAAGGCCGAGGAGGATCGCAAGCGCCAGGAATCCGGCCGGCAGCTGGGCGTCGGAAGCCGGAGCTCGCCCGTCAAGAGGATCGTGAGAAGCGGCATCTGAGGAGACTTTGACGCGGCGTCCCCCTCCCCCCCCGGTGTGGGACCATCCTCTCTCTGCATATGCATCTGCATCTTGATCTTATTCTCCTTCGCCGGTTTTCTTTTTGAGTTTTTTTCATCGCCTGGCAAGGGGAAATGGGACAATGCAATGGGACGATGGGACGGACTGGTGTTCCTTGAACACACACTTGTTGTTTGTAGTATATTGCCTGACACGGGATCGCCCATGACATTAAAGGGTGGCTGGCGTTTATGGGTCTGCTTAATTAAGCTTGATGCTCTTCTTTTTTTTCATTTTTTTTTCACGATGAATGAAATGTACATTAGCGTTTTTCCAGATATTGAATCCTACGAATAAATCATCACATTGTCAATAATATTTCATGTGTAAGAAGATCAGGCTGTCAATTCCATTGCATTCCATTCGAGTTATGATATTTGTATGATGATATAAGATGAATGAACAAAGGTAGGTAACGCCTATACCCCTTCCCTCCAAACCCAAACCCAAGCCTGAGCCCAGACCCATCCTAGCTTAGCATGATGCATGCATGCAGATGCAGCATGAACATAACGCAAGAAGAGATGCATGGTACGGGAGGTACGGTTATGAATAGATCTACTTCGGATGGACGGGGTGGCGGTTTTCGTGAGGGCGAGAGGGGAGGGAGAGAAATGCTTAAAAGGGAAGACAATGGACCCGTCGCTGAATGGGTATGGCATGGCATAGCATGGTATGATATGGTATGATACGGTAGACATTATAAACTTTCTTCGAATTCGAATCCTGTGCTGCTGCGCGCTCTTTTGGGCCTCGCTCCCTAATCCTAATCCAATTTGCAATTTCCAATTTCCAATTGTCAATTATTGAGCAGCAGCAGCCACGCACCAATGTCGATGATAAACCCACGCACTCTTCTGGCATTCCTTGCTACAATATTTGGTCCTTCTGCAGCGGCGACATTTGGCAAATTGCCGGGTATATTCTTCCCACTTCCCACACTTGAAGTGTGCACACTGTCGGATGCCGCCTCTGGAATCGTCTTTTCGACAAAGATTCCGCATTACGACGCCCGCCCAATACTGCATATCTTGACTGTGATGGCGAACTGTAAATTTTTCAACTAAGGGGAAGATGTTGTAATTATCGGGAAGAAGATATTCTTCTTCTTCTTCTTCTTCTTCACATTCCGAGCGGCTGGAACAAGGAGAAGATGACGTTGGGGAAAATGCAGAGTTCTCATCCCCATCTAAAAGATGTAATTCCGTGCCGATTGCCAGCTTCGGCACGAGGTGGGAGCGTTGAAAGTATGATCGTAAATTGCAATATTTCGAAACGTAGGCCAAAAGTTGTAGAGACATCAGGACATCTTCATCTCTTGGCATAGCAGCTAAGACTTGACCTTGAGGAGGTGTCGGCCGGTCTAGGAGGTATCGTGGGATGGTCGTATTCGGCATTGTAGGTGGTGTATTTGCAACAGTAGGTTGAGCTGGGGAAAGGCCCATTGCTGGGCCGGTCGGGGTCGTCGTGTCATTAATCATACTGCCATCCATGGCAGATCGATGCGTAATATTGAAAGTTCCGGCATCCTGTGCTTCGGAGACGGTGGGAGTCGTTAAACCAAGTGGCGTTTCAACAGCCGTCAGCATGCTATCCCCTTCATCCATACTAATATCCTGAATATTAACAGTCGATGGCATGTCCGTTCCACTCCCACCTGCGATTTCGGGATCGCCCGATTCGTCCGATGCCATGCTATCAGCGTTCGGATCATCCCCTTCCCCAACCAGCGATGCTTGATGTCGGATCGATGGTCTCCTCCTCGATCGCGACGCGGCAGACATTGATGCCGGACGAACGGCGGGTGATCGTAATTGGGGGGGGAGGGAGTGGTGTAGTTGGGGATTCGGGTTGCGAGGTGAGTCCACCGTGAATTCCCGGGACCATGGATGGCAGGCGATCCACGTCACGGACTGGTCTGATGTTGAAAACATCGCCGGTATCCATCGACGGAACGGCAGTAGCAAGAGGTTGGATATTGTGACGTGATGGGGGCAAGAAGTGTTGTCGAGCATCTTGACCTCGATGATGATGATGATGATGATGATGATGATGGTGATGATTGTGATGATGTCTATGAACCGAAAATGTGAGACGATCGGGAGGGGAGGTGACGGCAAATTGAGGCCCGGTCGGCGTAATATCCATTGCGTCTGATCCGCCAGTCAGCGGAGGGTTGGCGAAGGTGACGGGAATATCGAGAGAGGGTGGAGGAGGTTGTCTTCGAGAGGAACGGAATTCGGAATCGAATCGAGAAGGACGATTCCCAAAAGAAGCCCCTTTATGGGAAGAATTCCGGTGCTCGCCCGATTGCGGACTGTGATGCGAACGCTGTTCTTCGGCCTTCTTTGTCGCATCCTCTGCCTTTTGCCGGCATCTATCGACAACCTGGATGTAATTGTCGAGGATAGTCGCGATGACGGGAACCATATCGGCTTCCACCACTCGCGTCCTCACATTCTCCGAACCTCGGACGCCAATATTAACCACGCATTGGAAGGCCAAGTTCCATTTCCACATATCCATCATATCCTTGCTCCTCCCCGCCTTGAGAAGGCATACTAATCGCTCGACTCCTCCGTCGACCGTCAGGATGTCCCTGATCCGGGCGGACGAAGTGGTAAGGTAGGCGAGATGATTGAGGGAGTTGATGAGTGGCAGCGTCGATGTGCAGTCCAGAGCTCGGCGATCATACAAGGCCGTCGTGATTCCCACCGAGGCCTTGTTGACATTCGGAATGCTGAAGTTTACTTCCCTCATGTTGAAGGAACCCCTGTCACGGTCGTTGGGGATGGTGTCTCTTATCCAGACCCAAGGAAGAATATCCCACTGCTCTGCTCACACCGGATATCGTTCCAATGGCAGCACGCAATGATTGCTTGCTTGCACGAACGGCCGAGATGGTAATGTATGATCGGATACCTGCGGGATGGGGGTAATGCAGGTCGTGATGATGGTTCGGTAGGACGGCTGGGGCTGGGCTGGGCTGAAATGATGAGATGTTAGATGTCGCAAGCGTCTAGAGCCGATGGTGTCGACATGTACATAGAAGTTCGATCGTAAAAACGGGCGTCGCGTCTCGGCGCGGGTCCCCGTATAGAGACGACTCGATGGAATCGATGGCGCAGAATCGGTGGAGGGCGAGATGTTGGTGAAAGGGAGGTCAGATTTGCCTCGAGGTTGGTCAGCGGTCGGTCGCCCGCGCTCTGATTCAGTCCCGTTTTGCCGTCACCCAAAGCGAGAATGTTTGATGCATGCACTCAGTCGCCGACTTCGACGGGACTGTCGAAGGCAGAAGAGAGAGAGAGAGAGAGATTGAGGATGGAGGAGGGTGGTGGAGGGTGGAGGGTGGAGGTGAGGTTGCGGGAGAGAAGTGTTGCAGCTCCTGATCCTGAGGACGACGATGAAATCCTCGAGGACTGCTTCCGGCCGTGCTTTTTGATTACCAGTCAAACGACGGGGGGTGGGGAGGGGGGGAGAGGGGCGCCGCAAAGAAAGGGCAAGAATAGGAGGGGGCTGGGAAATAATTGCAAATGCAGCAAACCAAGGCGTAGAATGCGATGAGCCGGACGAAGTGAAGTATAGAACAATGAAAGGAAGACGGCGTTACGTGGTGGAGAAGAGGGAGAGGGAGGGGGGGGGGAGGAAGGGAATTGAGGAAGAGGTGAATGGTGAGTGGTGAGTGGTGAGTGGTGAGTGGTGAGTGGTGAGTGGTGAGTGGTGGTGGTGAGCCGTGAGTTGTTCGCCTATTATTGCTGCAGCGAAATGATGGGGGCGCTTGATTCGTCTCGGGTTGGGAGGAGAAGACGAAGATGAGGGACGGGGGAGGAGAGCGGGAAGGGGGAAGGGGAAAGGGAAAGGGGGAAGAGAAGGGGAAGAGAAGGGGAAGGGGATGGGCAGGTTGGCTGGGTCAATGCGTGTGGCAAGGAAGAGACCGAACGGGGCATGAGGGAGGCAAATGGAGGGAGGACCTGCAGAGCGACATCAACGCCGTCTGCACGCTTGATGCTGATCGAGAGGTGTTGCGGAGTGAGTTGACTAGACAGTTTGTGATCCTGGATCGTATCTTTGTAGCGCAGGGAGGGAGGAGCGTGGAGAGGATGTTGATATGCTCTAGCAAGGCAAAGCCCCCTTAACCTTAAGAATGGAGAGCACAGCATAACCAAGCATAGCAAGGCATAGCAAAGCATAGCAAAGCATAGCCAAGCAAGTCATAAAGCATAAACGCTCTTTTACCTTCCCATATCCCACATCTCCCCCTCCGCCAACCAACAAGCGCTATAGCAGGACAAAGAAAGACCGTGATATATATAGCCACTTCCTCCACCTTTGGTGAGGTGAAGATCCAATGCATGTTCTTATGTCACCCAGCCGTAGAGGGAAGAGAGAGACCGATCCGCGGACAAAAACACCGTTCGCCTCGGGGCATGGGAATGGGAGTCAACATCCATCCCATCCCGACTACATACACTATGCATTGCCACCTCGTCTCCACCTCCCTTCTGCCCTTCTGCCCTTCTGCCCTTCTGCTCTTCTGCCCTTCCGCTCTTCTTCCCTTCTTCCCTCTCCTCCTGCACCGGAACAAATATGCATCGCATCACCTCGCATCGCATCGCATCACATCGCATCGCATCGCAACGTGCATGCTTCTGCCGCTCTATAAATGACCATGCTCCCTCCCACAGCAGTCTTGTCACCATCCAGCAGATCTTTCCCGCAGAA